>CAUYRH010152486.1:0-87709 GCA_963574655.1 Perodicticus potto
ATTAAGAAAATGCTATGAAGGCTATCTCTCACAGTACGATCAAAATGTTTCTGATTGTATATGAAGCACATTCTGCCCTATGATTGCACCAATGTACACAATTATGATTTAATAAAATTATTAAAAAAAAACAAAACAAAAGAAAATGTAGGAAGAGGCATTGAAGAAAGGGTCATAAGGAAATAGAAAATAAGGAAGAAACAACATATATATGTAGAAAGAAAAACACAACAATGAAGCATTTAGAAGTATGATCCAAGAAAACTTTCTGGAAATAAAAGAAGATGTTAATCTACATTTTAAAAGCATTTACCATATTCCTGGGAGATGTTACCTGGAATGACCAACTCTAAAATAGATCCTGTTAGAACTATCAAGACTTCAAGATAAACGATTTTCGGTGCTGCTCAGGAGGCGGAGGTAGAAGGATGGCTTGAGTCCAAGAATTTAAGTTTCATTACACTGAGCTATGATCAGACCACTTAATTCCTGCCTGGGTGCCTCCCTAAAAACAAAAAATCTTAAGGAAAAAAAACTACAAAGCAAAGACATTATAATCAACCATCAAACTCAAGACTATCGACATTCATGAAATCAGGGAATTCTTGATTTGTCCAAGCAGTTTACTGGGGAAATGTTAGCAAAGAGGCTAATGGTGAGGATTTAATATACTTAATTAAAGATTTAGCTCTACAACAAAGATAAAGAGTAAAAGCCTAATCATATGTGACATGTTATGTATTATATACTTTGGAAAATAGTAAAAAATGTGACTACATATTAGAAGAAATGAAAAAGACAGAGGAAGTGGGAATAAGCTCACTGCTCATTGCAAAAGTAATAGGTAAAATTTAAAGGATATCATTAAAAACTACCAAATGAGATAGTAAAAGAGAATAAATAAGAAACCAGTAAATAAAGATATTAAAAAAAGATACAAATACAAAGATGAATACAAAACTAAAAGTAATATAAAAACTTAAGAAAACTATTAATTTCTAATTAAGAAGGTGGGCAACACAGACCTATAAGGATTAGAATTTGAAAGGTGATTCAAAGGATGATAGAATATTAATAATAATTAATAAAAATTCCTAAGGAATTTGATGACACCTTCCACTTTTACAAAAGAAGCACATTTTTGTTAACCCTACTGAAAGAGAGAAAAGTAAAATGAAGAATGTCATTGTGATATGATTATGTTGCCAGAAAACCTAGTATAAAAAAAAGTCAGTACTTGTTTATCACAAAAAAAATCCAAGATACAGGCAGCGCCTGTGGCTCAATGAGTAGGGTGCTGGCCCCATATACCAAAGGTGGCAGGTTCAAACCCAGCCCCAGCCGAACTGCAACCAAAAAATAGCCGGGCGTTGTGGCGGGTGCCTGTAGTCCCAGCTATTTGGGAGGCTGAGGCAAGAGACTCGCTTGAGCCCAGGAGTTGGAGGTTGCTATGAGCTGTGATGCCACGGCACTCAACTCAGGGCGACAGCTTGAGGCTCTGTCTCAAAAAAAAAAAAAAATCCAAGATAACTGTGAGGTGACTGGTTAACTTGACTGTAATATTAACTTGACTGTAATAATCACTTGGTAAATGTATATATTACATATATATATGCACACACACACACACACACATACATACATATATGTACCGACCTACATACATACACACATACACAGGGTGGCCATAAAGATCATATGCAATTTAAAACCACACAAAAACTTTATGGCCACCCTGTATATATGTATCAGTGCATACATCTATGATAGTCAATCAGAATGAACATTGCAAACATATAATTTTCATCTGTCAATTAAACCTCAGTGAAGTTGGTGGGAAAATGAATACTTGGTTCAGTCTTAATTCTAATAATTAGCTTAGAGTTGCAATTATACAATAAATTTTGCTGAAGATTTTAGGTTTCATTCTTCAACACAAAGACTAATCAATCTTCTTGCTCTCTCTCGTACACCATCACCACCATCCATCCTCATGATCATCACAATAACTGTTTAACAACACCTCCTTCTTTATTAAGTTATTTTACATTGTTCCTTTTGAGCACCTACCATCTTCTTTGAAGATGAGCAAACAATGAAGAGGGAAAGATGGAAAATACAGGAAAAAGAGAAGATGATTATCAGGGCAAAGCCTTGGATGAAGGATAAAACAATGTATGCTTAAAGAGAGTTATGTTTTTAACAAACACAGAAGAAGATAAACAATTTTATGTGACCTATTCAGGGGAGGGGAGAAAAAAAGCTTTGTTAGGGTCTCCAGCAACGGGTGCAATTCATCAGTTCTACCACAAGATGGAGGCACCAGATACCTGTATAGCAACAAAATAGCCTCAAGAGTTAAAATGACAAAACTAATTTTTTAAAAACTTGAGACATTTCCCCGTCATTTTATTAAAAAGGAAATTTATTCTAACAATAAAATAGTGAAGTCTGATATACAGTTCTTAAGACAATATTTCTCCACCAAATCCCATTCAATTGTGAAACTGCAAAACCAAGTATGTCAATTCATTTTTATTCTTGCAGAGTAACTTACATTTCAAAAGCTTTCTATTTTTTTTTTCTTTTTTTTAGAAACAGAGTCTTACTTCATTGCCCTCGGTGGAGTGCTGTGGTATCACAGCTTGCAACAGCCTACAGCTCTTGGGCTTAGGCAAATCTCTTGCCTTAGCCTCCCGAGTAGCTGGGACTACAGGCACCCACCACAACGCCCAGCTATTTTTTGTTGCATTTTGGCCGGGACCAGGGTCGGAGCCGGGTTTGAACCTGCCACCCTAGGTATACAGGAACGGTGCCCTACTCACTGAGCCACAGGTGCCACCCTAAAAGCTTTCTAACAGAAACAAAGAGAAATTACTGAAGTTGAGTAGAATGAAAAATGAGGGGTGCTCGGTGCCCGTAGCACAGTGGTTACGGCGCCGACCACATGCACAGAGGCTGGCAGGTTCGAACCCAGCCTGGGGCCAGTTAAACAACAGTGACAACTACAACAACAACAAAATAGCCAGCCGTTGTGACAGGCGCCTGTAGCCCGGCTACTTGGGAAGCTGAGGCAAAAGAATCGCTTAAGCCCGATAATTTGCGGTTGCTGTGAGCTGTGACGCCACAGCACTCTACCAAGGGTGATATAGTGAGACTCTATCTGAAAAAAAAAAGGGAGAGGGGTAAAAAATGCAATAGTTTCATCTGATTTACAAAGATACAGATAAACTGGGTTATATGCAAATATAACACAATTTGAGTTTCATCAGTAAGTAATCATGACAAAAACTAGATATTATTTTTCATTTATTATATTCTTCCACAAATACCACAAATCATGACAAAATGTTGGGAATAATGCTAATATACATTATTTAATAAATACTAATTGTCATTATTTTTGTTATTGACATTACTATTCTTAATATAAAGCAATTATGAAACCCTCAAAGCAAAAGAGGACAAGAAACTCTTTCCCTTACATGAAAATCTGAAAGTTTAAAATCTAACCTTCAGATAACCCTGAGATAATAACCTATATAAAAGTTTTCTAATTATTTTATATTCAACAAAGTATTCTAAAGAAAGTTCAACTTTTTATAGCTATCTCTTTAAAAAAACATGTTTTAGCTAAAATCATAAAACATTGATATTCTATCAATTTCATGATTTCTACAACAATAATTACATTATAACTCAACAAACTGTTACTATTGAAAAAAATCATATTAGCTGGGCATTGTGGCATGTGCCCATAGTCCCAGCTACTTAGGAGGCTAAAGCAAGAAGGATCGCTTGAGCCCAGGAATTTGAGGTTGCTGAGAGCTGTGATGCCACAACACTCTACCCAGGGCAACAGAGTGAGACTCTGTCTCAAAAAAAAGAAAGAAAGAAAAAGAAAAAGAATTGTATGTATGACTTTTAAAACTTTTGGTCATTTCTTCAGAATATAATTGCCAATTACATCATTACTGACCCAGAATAACCCTCATCATTTTAAAATTTTTGTCTTAAGGCTCGGCGCCTATGGCTCAAGCAGCTAAGGTGCCAGCCATGTACACCTGAGCTGGCGGGTTCGAATCCGGCCCGGGCCTGCCACACAACAATGACGGCTGCAACCAAAAAAAAGTGGCCGGGCGTTATGGTGGGCACCTGTAGTCCCAGGTGTAGGTAGAGGCAGGAGACTTGCTTGAGCCCAGGAATTGGAGGTTGCTGGGAGCTGTGAAGCCACGGCACTCTATCCAGGGTGACAGCTTGAGGCTCTGTCTCAAAAAAGAAAAAAAAAAAAAAAATTTTTTGTCTTAAAAGTTAGCAGTTTTAAAAATAGGAGGTGGCAAGGTTTGTTTGGAGGAAAATAATACATGCAATTATTTTAGAGAAAAGATTATTCCAAATCAGTTCAAGAAAAATTTTCATAGTCAATCTATAATTTTTTAAAACAATTCTGCCATCTACTGGAAAAATTTGAAATGTCTCTATTATTCCCAAATGCTCAAAAGTAGATATCATATTCAAAAGACCTATATATCTTGACCTTCCAAGTACCAAATTTAAAGAAAGACACTTTACTAACAATTTTGACTATTTGATTTATTCTGATTCTTAATAATTACTTAACTGAGTACTAATCCATTATTCTATTTTAGTATACTTTAAATAGTAAATATGAATAGGTTGAGGTGACATAATTCAAAACAACTTAGCTCTCCTGTTACATACAAGATCTCATAATTAAGCCCATGAACTCATCCTAGAAAAGATGCTACATAC
Organism: Perodicticus potto; assembly: GCA_963574655.1. NCBI lineage: Eukaryota > Metazoa > Chordata > Mammalia > Primates > Lorisidae > Perodicticus > Perodicticus potto. The sequence continues at coordinate 4,774 of CAUYRH010152486.1, forward strand.
TTCATTTCTGAATATCTCTTTGGTCACCTTGAAAGTACTCCTCTTGAGAAACTATACCAAAGCCTGCACCTAGTTCACCCTTCAAAGCAATTTTGGAACTTTTTATCTGGAATGGCTGTCAGAGCTGTCGTCATACTACCCTGGATGTCCTGAATATCATCAAGATGTCTTACTTTCAATATTTCCTTTATCTTTAGGTAAAGAAAAAAGTCATCAGGGGCCAGAACAGGTGCGTAGGGGAGGTATTCCAATATAGTTATTTCTTTACTGGCTAAAAATTCCCTCATAGACAGCACTGTGTGAGCTGGTACACAGTTGTGATGCAAAAGTCCACCCTCCTAATGCCAAGATTTTCCTGTTTCTCAAAGTGGTTTTGACTTGCATTTCTCAAATTATTAAACATGTTGAGCATTTTTTTCACGTGTTTATTGGTCATTCGCCTGACTCTAGTAAGATTAGCCCACATCACAAAATCCCGAAACTACAGATGCTGGCGTGAATGTGGAGAGAAGGGAACACTTCTACACTACTAGTAGAATTGCAAACTAATATGGCCTTTTTGGAAAGAAGTCTGGAGAATTCTCAAAGAACTAAAAGTTGACCTACCATTCAATCCTGCAATTCCTCTACTTGATATCTACTTAGATGATCAAAAACCATTTTGCAACAAAGAAAATTTGCACCGGAATGTTTATGTAGCCCAATTCATAACTGCCAAGTCACGGAAGCAGCCCAAATGCCCATCAAACTATTCAGCCATAAAAACGATGGAGACTTTACAGATTTAGTGTTTACCTGGATAGAGCTGAAACACATTCTTTGTAGTAAAGTATCTCCAGAATGGAAAAAAAAAAATTACCCAATGTACTCAACACTTATGAAACCAGTATCATCACCTACACATCCATATGAATGATAAAACACAACTATAGTTCAGAAAGAAGAAGAGGAGAGGAAAAAGGGGGGGGCGTCAAGAAGGAGTGTATTTGGTGAGACCTCACCTATTGTGCATATGCAATGGCACATTTCAAAACCACTAAGAGTATAGTATAAATGTCTTACCACAACAAATAAGTGAGATGATGGTTATGTTAAGCAATCTGATTTAAGCATTCCACAATCATTCCATTGTACCATGGGTACAATGTACTGATTTGTATAATTGTATACAGTTATGATTTAATAAAAAAAATCATCATTATATTATTTTATTGTATAAAATTATACAATTTGTATAATTGTATAGTTATGATTTAATAAAAAAATTAAAAAGATAATAGAAATTACCTAAAAAAAAAATTTTCCTATTTCTCTGTCAATGTTCACTTGGTCGCCTATGCTTCTCACTGTCAGATGATGGTTGTGATGCACAATTTGATGAATTTTTGCAGTTTTCATCAGTTCTGTTTGTTACTGACCTCCCTGACCTCTCTTCATCAGTGATACTTTCTTTCCCCCCAGAAAATGTTTAATCCATTCGTACACTGCTATTTTCTTCATGGCATTACCCCTATAATCTTGGACGTCCCTGATTTCACTTCCACTCTTCACAAGTTTAACAAGAAACTTAATGTTTGTTCATTGCTCTAATTTAAGCTCCGACATTCTTGTGATAGCACACAAAGACACAGAACAATAAATAATGAAGGTCCCTCAGCAAGACACTGCCACACGTCAACATGAACACTGTTTAAACCGAATCCAAACATGAGCTATGGTAAAAGGACTTACAATATCATGAAACGATATTCTTGCTTCTAATGAGACTATTTTAGTTGCTGAAGAATAAAAATGAATGAATGAATAAATTCGTTTGTTTTAAGATTTTGTAAAACTACTGAATCATTTCCTACGGTTTTTTAACATTTTGTTTTGTTTTTGTTTTCATAATTCTGGGTCCATAAATGTCTTAATTCATTGGACAGCTGCTTTTTCAACAGCTACTTTATGCCCATGCCCAGGCATATGTATTGTACATGAAGTTCATTTAGGTATTCAAAAATGAAAACAAGAATCTCATGTCCAAAATGAGGATAACAGTTCCTACCTAGTTGTTAAGACATAAAATAATTACAGTCACCACTCAATGATAGTAGCTGTCATTCATTTAAGCATTACTAAAAAGGCGGAGAACAAAAGAACAAAAGCAGAGAACAAAATGGCTGAAAAAATGTGTTTCTAATTTTTACTACACTCTAAATATAAGGAACTTCAGATTAAGATATCCCATGATTCGCATTAATCTCTATCATCTCTCAAAATTCTATTAGAATTATTTAAGAATATATAAGAGGAGAGATAGCTATGCTAGAAAACAGATAAACACACCATCAAAAGGTTAGAAACTAAGGCAAACAGTTCTAAAATACATAAATAAACACATTCTGCTTATAGCAGTAATCAATAAATATGTGTCAGATGAGAAAATGAATCGTACAGAATGAGATGGAAAGCAAACTCAGCAGCACTTATTGGCCTGTGACTCAGCACAGGCAGACAGTACTACAGCCAGGTGAAAAGAACATATAGGTTTTCTGGGAAAAAAAAAAGTTCTGAGCCGAGTGCGGTGGACCCCGCCTGTAATCCTAGCACTCTGGGAGGCCGAGATAGGTGGATTGCTCGAGCTCGCAGGTTCCAGACCAGCCTGAGCAAGAGCTGGGTGTTGTGGTGGGCACCTGTAGTCCCAGCTACTTGGGAAGCTGAGGCAAGAGAATCACTTGAGTCCAAGAGTTTGAGATTGCTGTGAGCTATGATGTCACAGCACTCTATGAGGGTGACAAAGTGAGACTCGGTCCCAAAAGAAAATGCTAAGCTTGGAGCAACAGGGCTGAGAGTAAGGGGCAAATGATAAGGGTCAAATCCAAGTAACTTGAAAACACCACCAGTATTCCTCCAGGAAGTTCTGATTATCACTAACGTTAACAGATTCAAAAATGCCACAAAATAAGGTTTTAAAAGCCTCAAACAATATCCTGTGCCTAGTGTCTCAATGAGCCTCTTCCTCATTTCTCAAAGGTAACCAAAACTAACAACATTATCTTAAGATTACCACTTGCAGGGTCTGAAAACGAAGGCATCCTGAATACTGAGTACAGTTCTCCTAAACCAGTTCTACCAGAGCTCTTAGGGAAGCTTTGCTGAATCCATTTATCAGATCTAAAACAAGGCAAGGTTGCCCACTCATTCCACTTCTGTGTAACCAAGTAATGAAAGCCCTAGCCAAAGAAATTAGGCAAGAAAAAGCAATAAAAAGCATCCAACAGAAAGAAGTAAAATTACCTGTTTACAGATAACACGATCTTATATATAGAAAACCCTCCCAGGCTCAGCGCCTGTGGCTCAATGGGCTAAGGCGCCAGCCACGTACACCTGAGCTGGCAGGTTCGAATCCAGCCTGGGCCTGCCAAACACAAATGATGGCTGCAATCAAAAAATGGCCTGGCATTGTGGCAGACGCCTATAGTTCCAGCTACTTAGGAGGCAGAGGCAGGAGACTCGCTTGAGCCCAGGAATTGGAGGTTGCTGTGAGCTGTGATGCCACAGCACTCTATCCAGGGTGACAGCTTGAGGCTCTGTCTCATAAAAAAAAAAAAAAGAAAAGAAAACCCTCCTAAAGCCTCTACAAAATAAACTTAACCACAGAGGTGAAAGACTTGTACACTGAAAACTCTAAAACACTGATGAAAAAAATTAAAGTAGACACAAATAAATGAAAAGATATCTGTGTTCATGGACTAGAAGAACTAATACTGTTAAATATCTGTTAATACCCAATATATAGATTTGATACAACCTGTCAAAATTCCAATGATTTTTTTTGTTTGTTTTTTTTTGAGACAGAGCCTCAAGCTGTCACCCTGGATAGAGTGCTATGGCATCACAGCTCACAGCAACCTCCAATTCCTGGGCTCAAGCGAGTCTCTTGCCTCCACCTCCCAAGTAGCTGGGACTGCAGGTGCCCGCCACAACACCCGGCCATTTTTTGGTTGCAGCCATCATTGTTGGTTGGTGGGCCCGGGCCCGGGCTGGATTCGAACACGCCAGCTCAGGCGTACATGGTTGGCGCCTTAGCCCACTGAGCCATAGGCGCCGAGCCTCCAATGATATTTTTAATAGAAATAGGAAAAATAATCCTAAAATTCAAATGGAACCACAAAAATACCCAAAATAGCCAAAGCAATTTTGGCAAGAAGAACAAAGCTGGAAGAATCATACTTCCTGACTTGAAAATAAATTACAAAGCCATTGTAATCAAAACAGTATAGTATAAGCATAAAACCAGACATAAAGACCAAAGGAAAAGAACAGAGACTCTGGTAATAATCCACACATAAATGGTCAAGTGATTTTTGACAAAGGTGTCAAATATACACAATGAAGAAAGGACACTTCTTCAATAAATGGTGTTGAAAGAATTGAATGGCCACATGCCGAAGAATGAAATCAGACCTTATGCCATATAAAAATCAACTCAAAATAAAATAAAGACTTAAATGTAAGAACCTGAAACTATAAAACTCTTAGAAGAAAATACACTTCTTGTGATCGGTTTTGGCAATAATTTCTTAGATATCACACCAAAAGCAGAGGCAACAAAACTAAAAGCAGTGCGGGCGGCGCCTCTGGCTCAGTGAGTAGAGCGCCGGCCCCATATACTGAGGGTGGTGGGTTCGAACCCGGCCCCAGCCAAACTGCAACAAAAAAATAGCTGGGCATTGTGGTGGGCGCCTGTAGTCCCAGCTACTCAGGAGGCTGAGGCAAGAGAGTCACCTAACCCAAAAGCTGGAGGTTGCCGCGACACCACAGCACTCTACCGAGGGTGACAAAGTGAGACTCTGTCTCTAAAAACAAAAAAGCAGATGAGTGGGATTACATCAAACCAAAAAGCTTTTGCAAAACACAGGACACCATAAGCAAAATGAAAAGGCAACCTAGAAGGAAATATTTGCAAACAATCTATCTGATAAAGAATTAATACCCAAAATTTATACGCAACTCCTATGACTTAATTGCAAAAAAAAAAAAAAAAACCAACAACAAATAACCTCATATTAAAAAGGGCAACCACAGAAGACACACAATTGGCCAACAGGTTTACAAAAAAGTGTTCAATGTCACGAATCATAAAGGAAATCAGATTAAAACTACAAAGAAGTATCATCTTATACATGCTAGGACAGATAATACCAAAACAACAACAAAAAATGTGGAAACGTGGAGAAAAGGGAACCCTTGCACGCTGTCAGTGGGAATGTAAACTAGTACAGCCATTATGAAAAACTTCTCAAAAAATTAAAATGTCATGACCAAATGATCCAGTAATCCTACTTACTAGTAGATATCCAAAAGAAATGAAATCAGAATCTCAAAGAGATACCTGTACTCCCATGTTCACTGCAGCATTATTCACCACAGCCAGTACATGAAGGCAACCTAAACATCCACTGATAGATGAATAGAGAAAATACGGTGCATACAAACAATGAAATGTTATTCAGCCTTACATAAGAGAATATTGCCACTTGTGACAAAATGGATAACTAGATCCAGAGGACATTATACTAAGTAAAATAATCAAAACAAAAAAGGGCAAATATGGCATGATACCACTTAACTCAATGAATCTAAAATAGTCAAACTCAATAGAAACAGAGGAGAATGGTATTTGCCAGGGGCTGGAGGGAGAGGAAAATTAAGTTAAATTAGCCAAAGAATATAGAGTTTCTGTTAAATAAGGTGAATAAGTTCTATAGTCTAATGAATAGCAGAGTTAACAAAACTGTACTGTACACTTAAACATTTGATTAAAGGGTAGTTATTATATATATGCACACAAAAATAACAATAAGAAAATAGAAGAAAACTTTGGGAGGTGATGGATGTTTATGGCACAGATTGTGGTGATGAATGCATATTTATCTCCAAACTCAAGTTGTATACATTAAATATGTACAGTTTTTCATATCTCAATAAGGTAGTTTTTAAAAATGAGAATAAAAACCTGTTAGAATGAAAGATGTTTTAATAAAAAATTGGATTTGAATAAGGCATTTACTTCATAATTATTAAAATATGAACAGTTTCAAAACTCAATGCTAGTTCCCTAGTGCAAACAACTCACTATGTAAAGAAGATCACAGAGCCAGGAATAGTGGCTCACACCTGTAATTCTAGCACTCCGGGAGGCTGAGCCAGGAGAACAAGCTTGAGCTCAGGAGTTTGAGACTAGCCTGATAAGAGCAATACCCTGTCTCTACTAAAAATAGAAAAAATTAGCCAGACATTGTGGCAGGCGCCTATAGTCCCAGCTACTTGGAGGCTGAAGCAGGAGAATCAAGCGAGCCCAAGAGTTTGACTTTGCTGTAAGCTAGGCTGTAGTACTCTAACCCAGGTGACAGAGAAAGAATCTTGTTTCAAAAAAAAAAGACTGCATAGTTGTACTCCAGAAAAAAAAAAAAAAAATCTATCATGTTTAAAAAATACTTATCCTGGGGGTGGCGCCTGTGGCTCAGTGAGTAGGGCGCTGGCCCCATATGCCGGAGGTGGCAGGTTCAAACCCAGCCCCGGCCAAAAAAAAAAAAAAAAATACTTATCCTGGGTCCTAAAACAAGACATTACTGTTACTTAATGTCTACCTGTATCCCTGATTTGCCCCCAAGCCAATTGGGTTTAGGGGTACCAAATGAAGCTCAGGACTACGAAAGGTAACAGCCTACATTCATTCCCTAAGTAGCTATACTATCTTCATTCTAAAACTTAGTTTTTAATGTTATCACTTTTTTTCTTTAATGCTATATTTTTCTTTCCATTTCCATCACTATAGCCTAATGGGATCTCTTTCTCGAATCACTAGCACATAAATCTAGCAACCCTGGCTAACAGCTCTTCTTAATTCATCTAGCTCATCTAGCTCTTCTTCACAAGGTTTCACAGTCATTTCTCTAATAGTTCTAATAATATTACAAACTTTTCCCTGTTGAAAACCTTTCAACATCTACCTACTACTACCTACAAAAGCTCTTCAGTTAAAATAAACTTATTAGATTGAACTGGGTACAGTTATTTAATCGATGTGCAAAAGGAGGAGGTAAAAATGATAGCAAAAGGTTCAAAGAGACTCAGAATCAAGTATGTATATAAAAGAATTTATCTTAGGGGCTCAGCGCCTGTAGCTCAGCAGCTAAGGCACCAGCCACATACATCGGAGCTGGCAGGTTTGAACCCAGCCTGCGCCAGCTAAAATAACAATGACAAATACAACAACAACAAAAAAAGCTGGGCATTGTGGTGGGTGCCTGTAGTCTCAGCTACGTGGGAGGCTGAGGCAAGAGAATTGTTTGTGCCCAGAGTTTGAGGTTGCTATGAGCTGTGACGCCATGGCACTCTACCAAGGGCAACAAAGTGAGACTGTCTCAAAAAAAAAGAAAGAAAGAAAAAACAACAAAGTTAAAAAATATGTTGATTAATAACATTGCCAATAAAAATCCCAACCACATACTATAATCATAATCCTTTTACCTTTAGCGATGTGATTTTTTGAAAAAGGTTAAACTTCAACAGACAATATTAAACTTAAACTCACAGGACTGGACAATACTTAAGAGATTTATTTTGATTTAATAACGGTATCTTTTCTCTCATAAAATAATATCTAAAGAGGAAAATGTAGCCCCTTGATGACTAGTACCCCATTAATTAACTGAATTAAAAGAAAAAGTAATTTTCTCTAAAAAGTTTTTAAATATTCTTTTCATTGACGGTGTTAAATTTTCAACAACATAAGCAATTCAAGAAAATTCAACTTCTTTTTTTTTTTTTTTTTTTTTTTTTTGGTGAGACAGAGCCCCAAGCTCTCACCCTGGGTAGAGTGCTGTGGCATCACACTCACAGCAACCTCCAACTCTTGGGCTTAAGCAATTCTCTTGCCTCAGCCTCCCAAGCAGCTGGGACAACAGGCACCCGCCACAACGCCCAGCTATGTTTTGGTTGCAGCCATCATTGTTCTTTGGCAGGCCCGGGCTGGATTCAAACCCGCCAGCTCAGGTGTATGTGGTTGGCACCTTAGCCGTTTGAGTCACAGGCTCCGAGCCAAGAAGACTTCTAAAACACTACCTTTTATATCACAGAAATAGGAAAGTTAGATGACTCATTTTAGGAGGATTTGCTTTAAAACAAATTAAAGACATTTTCCCCTTGATTTATAGAGGAATACTTACAAAATAAGTCACAGTTTTTACGGAACACACGTCTGTGCCTCTGGCTTCAATTACCTAAGGACAAAGGCACTCAGAGATATTAGACACCAACATATAGGAGATTAATTTCTCCTGCATCATCAATAGAGCCTCATTTTCTCACAATCAAGAGTACATGAATTCAAAATATCAAAGCAATCATTGTATAAATTTGGCATAAGCACTTAGGAAAACAATTTTATGTTATAATAAAGCTAAAAATAAACATATCCTTTGACATACAAATTCCATACTAAGGTATGGCCTAACCAGGTAAAGATACAACTTTTTTCCTTGCTATTACTAACAGTGTTTCTATAAGTATAAGAGAAGGTATTCTAGTGGCCAGATTATTTATAGCTGCTGGGAGAATGGGGACTGAAGACCCATTTCTTGGCAAAGGAAAGCACCCCCAGAAAAAGAGGAGAACTAAAAAGTAAGCTGAGTGAGTCAGAACAAAGAAAAGTCAGCTAGTTTACATTTAAACTAGCCATGGCTAGCAAGCTTCTTGCCTTTTCTGAAATTCTAGCCTGTTGGGGATACAGCTGGCAAACACCCTGCTGGGTCTGTGAGCACTCTGAGGAGACTAAGGGTCATAAAAGAGGTTATGACAATGTCCTAGGAAAAGATACATCATCTAGGGTATTTCCTGCCCATTAAACAGGCAAAACAGATACCCATTGTGGAGATTTGCATTTGGAGAAGTAGCTCAAGCCCTGAGATATGGGCAAAAGAGCTTATATCCCTTATCACAGAGGAAAATCCTCTGTGGTGATGGGAGGAAAATGCCTCCCTCCCATGAGGTCTCAGAGATTAACACTGCTAGGGTTTTACTCCACAGAGAACTAGCAGAACTTAACACCTCCCTAGAAATCTCTGTGTGAAACAGGAGGCTCTCCCAAAACAAGGCTCAGATTTCAGATTCCTGAAGGCTACCCTTAAGGTTAATAATAATAATAACAGGAGCTGATATGATCAATCCCAGAAACTGCTGATGTCTTTGTTCCCTCCCTCATCTTACCCTCTGGGCAAATAGGCTTCAATAAAATCAGAGTGGAGCAAACATTCTGGGCCATTGCTGGAATACCACAATGGGCAATGGACCCGTGAGCTCTTGCTTTTAATTCTACTCTATGTCTCTTGTCTTTCTTTATTGTGGCTTCTAAATCTATATTTCTTCAGTCAATCGCCGCCAGTTTCCACAGGTCTCAGCGGATGCTGTTCTTGAGGCGGGACCCCAGCATACAGCAGTACATTAGTAACAGTAAAAATCAGGAGAAAAATCCCTTGTGAACAGTAGTGGGAATAAATAAATTGTGGCTTATTTATACAACAGAATATCATACAGCAATAAAAATGAATGAATTACAATTACGCTATGAATGAATCTTAGACTATAACACTAAGGGGTAAAAAAGCAAATCTCATGAGAATATTTGATTTCATTTGCACAAGGTCAAGAATACGAATAATTGAACAAATCATTCAGGGATAAGAGCATGTGTCAGAACTCTGAAGAAAAGAGAATGATAAATACAAGATTCATGTTATTGATTACGTCTGAACAGGGAAGAAAGTTATAGGATAAGAAGGAATACACAGTGGATCTCAAAAATAGTGATTATATTTTTTCCTAAACTGTGGTGGTAACATAAGGTTTCATTATACAGTGATTCTTCACACTTTAGACATTATGTAAATATTCTTTGGTAATTCCTTCATATTTAATAGGAACAATTTTTAAAATACAAAATGAACACATGAAAAAGCTGTATTTTCAGAGACTTAAATTTTCCCAAGTCTAGTACATACGGTAGCAAGTCTCAGTTATATTCAAGTTACCTCAGGTAACGAGGGAGTATTATAAGGATATGAAAAGAAAGAAAAATGACAAGACTCAATAGCTGCAAAACTTAACAGAGAACTAGAATGTGATTCAGTGACTGAACGGTACCGAATTTGGTCTAACAGGAACCCTGTGACATGGCTGTCACTCTGACTCCTTGGAAATGAACATCTATTGATCCCTAATCATTCTCATATTCTCCTTTCTCTCTGTAATGTATCTATAAGTTTGGATGTGGCTATCCACAGAGATTGGTAAAGCTGGAACTATTTCTCTAAAAGGCACAGCCAACTCTCAACACACCACAGATAATCCTACAGTAAAACAGTCCTAACTCACAACACCAGAAATAATTATTTAAAATAATGACTTTTACATTTGTATGTGTTGTATTTCTCCTTTTCAAGGAAAGGTTGCTGTCATATGGTATATACAAAGCATGTGCGACTATCCCAACTAATTTTATCCCTATTAAATCTGAAAACAGTTTTACTATTAAAACCAAAATATTGGGTGGCGCCTGTGGCTCAGTGGATAGGGCTCCGGCCCCATATACTGAAGGTGGCGGGTTCAAACCCAGCTCTGGCCAAACTGCAACAAAAAAAATAGCTGGGCGTTGTGGCGGACGCCTGCAGTCCCAGCTACTCGGGAGGCTGAGGCAAGAGAATCAGCTAAGCCCAAGAGCTAGAGGTTGCTGTGAGCTGTGATGCCACGGCATTCTACTGTGGGCAACAAAGTGAGACTCTGACTCTAAAAAAGAAAACCCAAAATATTTTTATATAATAATACATTTTAAATAATATATTCACAAATACACTGAAGCACAGGATTAGATTACATTAAAAACATTTACCTAGTCCCAGCTACTCAGGAGACTAAGCCACGAGGATTTCTTGAGTCCAGTAGCTCAACTCCAGCCTAGGCAAACACAGCAAGACCCCATCACAAAAAAAAAAAAAAATTTTGCCAAATCCCCCATTATGCATATATTGTTGATCAATTCACAGTGTCTTTTAAGCTCATACACACTCAGTTGTTTGCTTTCTTCTAGAGTTTATTCACTATGACTGCAGCAAAAACTATACCCAGCAAAAACATCAACCACATAAGGGCAGAATAAAAATCTTTTCAGACATGCCAAAACTCAAAAAGTTATTCTGCCTTGAATCCCTTCTCAGAAAGCTACTGAAGCATGTATGCTACCAAATCAAGGTAGAAGACATAAAATCCAGGGAAAGGGGTATAAAGCATAGAGAAAAGGCAAAGAGATCATGGTCTTTATGTGATGAATTCTTTCAGCCTTTGTTTTCACAATATATTTTGGTTACATACAGAATTACAAATTGGCAGATTTTTCTCTTTTGGTACCTTAAAGATGTTGCACCCGTCTTCGAGCTTACATTGTTTCTTTTGAAAAATGTGATCTCATCTTCACCTTTCTTCCTCTGTAAGTAATGTATCTTTTTCTCAAGCTCTAAAGATTTTCTTTTTTTAAATAGTTTTGACTAATTTGATAATAATGTGTCTTGGTGGGGTTTTCTACACATTTCTTTCATTAGGCATTTGTTGATGTTTTGGGGTCTGCAGGCTTATAGTTTTCATCAAATTTAGAATACATTTAGCCATTATTTATTTGAATATTTTTGGTTTCCAAAATGACCTTCCTCCTTTACAATTTCACAGACATAGGCCAGTTCAGAGCCTCTCTACAGCCTGCTTATGATGTTTTGGGGTTTTCTTGTGATTTCTTTTCTCTCTGTTTCATTTGGGTGATTTTTATTGTTATGTTTCAATCATAAATGTGAAAATATATGAAGCAAAACTGATAGAATTCCAAGAAGAAAAACATAAATGCAGAATTATGGTCAGAAATTATAACATCCTTTTCTCAATAATTGATAAAACAAGTATATATAAAAGTCAGCATCAACCAGCTTGGGTTAAATGATATTTATAGAACAGCCATCCAAAACAGCAAAATACCTTTTTTTTTTTTTTTTTTTTTTGGAGAGACAGAGTCTCACTTTATCACCCTCAGTAGAGTAGAGTGCTGTAGAGTACTGTGGCTTCACAGCTCACAGCAACCTCCAGCTCTTGGGCTTAGGCGATTCTCTTGTCTCAGCCTCCTGAGTAGCTGGGACTACAGGCGCCCACCACAATGCCCGGCTATTTTTTGTTCCAATTCAGTCGGGGCTGGGTTTGAATCCGCCACCCTTGGTACATGGGGCCGGTGCCTTACGGACTGAGCCACAGGCGCTGCCCAATACCCATTTTTTTTAAACATATACAGAACAACTGCCAGATCAGACCATACTCTAGGCCATAAAACAATTTATAATAAATTTAAAAATAACTAAAATCATATAAAATATGCTGAGTATAATTAAGCTAGAAATTAATAACAGAAACATACCTAAAAATTCCAAGTATTTGGAAATTAAAGAACACACTTCTAAGTAACACATGGGTTATAAAATTTTTTTTTAATTATAAAATATTTCAATTGAATAAAAATTTTTGGAACATATAAAATTTGTTACGTGTGGCCAAAATAGTTCACATAGGAACTTTATAGCTTTCATAATGTATACTAAAAAAGAACAAATAGGTCAAATCATGACCTCCATGTTTACCAAAAGCAAATATAAAAATAAGAATGAAACCAAGTGAAAGCAGAAGACAATAAAGATGTAAATGAAAAGCAATAAAGTTGAAACAAAGAAAAAAAAACTTACATAGAATTATCAGTGAAATTCCAAGCTAACACTGTGAAAAGATCCATAGAGTAAACAAAACACTCATCAGAGGGACCAGGAAAAAGAGAGCAGCTACAAATTATCAATTTCAGTAAAGAAACAAAATATATCACTAAAATTCCTACATTTAGAAAGATAATGAAGAGATATGAACTTTATAATCACAAATGTTAGGTAAAAGGGGCAAACTCCTCAAAAGACAAACTATCCAAGCTCACACAGACAAAATAGTCCTACTAGTAGTCCTAAACATGTTATCTGTTAAAGATATTCAATTTGTGGTTAAAAAACCTTCCAACAAAATTCTAGGACCAAACAGCTTCACAGGCAATTTATAACAAACATTTAAAAAAGAAGTAATACATATTCTTCACAAAGTCTTCTAGAAAACTCAAGAGAAAGGAACACAATCCAACTCTCTCTATGAGGCCAGCATTACCCTATAACAAAAAAGACATTACAATAAACGAGAAATCAAGATCCTTAACAACAAAAAACCAAATTCCTCAACAAAATGTCAGTGTATCAAACACAGCAATATATTAAAAGGATAATGCATCATGACTAATTGGCATTTATACCACAAATAACAGCATGCAAAACATTTAACAATAAATCAGTGCCAAATGAGTTGAAAACTTATGTCCACTAAAAAACTACACGTGAATGTTTATAGGCAGCGTTGTTCACAACTGCCAAAACTTGGAAGCAACCAAGATGTTCTTTAATAGGCAACTGGATAAACAAATAATGGTTCTAAACATACAAAGGAATATTTAATAAAAAGCAATTAGCTAATATGCTACAAAAAGATGTGGAGAAAACTTAAATGCATATTACTAAGTAAAAGAAGCCAATTGGAAAAGGTTAAATATGGCATTATTCTAAGTATATGACATTCTGAAAAAGGCAAAACTATGAAAACGGTAAAAAAATCAGTTGTCACTAGAGGATTGGTGGGAGGGTGAAAAGGAGGAGGGGAGAGAACATGAATGCAAGATATTAACAATGGGAGAAACCGCAGTAGGTGCCAGGAGAGGGTGGTTTCCACTCAATTTCTCTGTAAACCTAAAACTCCTCTAAAAAAGAAAATGTATTAGTTTTTAAAAAGTCATTCAATATAATTCACCATCTGAGCATCTCAACAGAAGGAAAAAAAAAAAATCAGGCAAGCGAGCATTTGACAGAAGTCAACATCCATTCACGAAAAGGAAAGTACTTTCAACAAGCTCAGAATAGTAGGAAACTTTGACAACCTTATAAAAGGTTTGCTGAAAAATTACAGCAAACATCAAAATAAAGAAAACCAATGTTTCCCTCCTAAATAGGAAACAAGGCAAAGTTATGTACTGTCACTCCTCTTATTCAACATTATCTTGGAGATCTCATCTAGTGCAACCAGGCAGTAGAAGGTAATAAAAGGCAAATAAGTCAGAGAGGAAAAACTGTCTCTAACCACAGTGGACATAATTACCTACAAAGAATGTCCAAAGGATCTGCAAAAGGCTTCAAGAATTAATAAGTGTGTAAAATAGAATGCAGAATACATGGTCAACATAGAAAAATCAATTTTATCTCTATATATTAGTAACAAAGAACTAGAAATTAAGTTTTTTAAAAGCTTCATTTATAATAATGCCACACAACATAATACACTTCAGAATAAACACAACAAAACATGAATGAACTCTATTCTGAGATCTATAAATCACTGATAAAAGAGATCAAAGTACCAAATAAAAGGTCTCCAAAGATTAACTCAAATAGATCTTGATGTTAAATCACATGTCTTAAAAGCTACATTATCCTATTTCTCTCTGGAATAGAAAAAATACATTGTGTGGCTAGGCAGGTGTTGTTGGTTCCACTTTACAGAGTTAGGTGGAGTACTCACACTCCTGGGTAATTACTCACAGAAAATGAAAACTTGACGTTTACACAAACCCATATGAGAATTTTTCTGGCTGCTATATTCATAATCACCAAATCAGTCCTTCAATGGATAAATTTGGACAAACTGGTATATCCATAAAATGGAATACTAGTTAGCAGTAGAAAAGAATAAACTACTGATACATGAAATGAATCTCAAAGGCATTATGCTGATTGAAAGCCAGTTTCAAAAAGTTACATATGGTATGATTCTACGTGTGTAACATTCTCAAAAAAACAAAATTATAACCACAGAGAACAAAACCAGTGGTTGCCAGGGTTAGGAATGGGAAGTCTCACTACACAGGGTTAGCATGAAGGAGTTATGAAGGGTAACAGAACTCTTCTATATCCTGATTTTTGTGGTGGTTACATTAATTTTTACATATATTAAAATGTATAGAACTTAAAACCAATTTAAGAAGTTAATTTTACTGGGCCCAGCCTGATGACTCATGCCTGAAATACCAGCACCTTGGAAGACAGAAGTGGGAGGATCGCTTGAGCCTAGGACTCAGGTTGCAGTAAGCTGTGATCACACCATAGCACCTTAGCCAAGGCAACAGCGAGAGCCTGTGTCTTATGAAAAAGAAAAAATATTTTATGTTCATTTTACTGTATGTATATTTTAATTTAAAAATTTAAATCTAAAAGAACAAGTTACTAACAGTATAAAGAAAACTAAAGGTTTAAAAATGAGATACGGCTACACACCTACATGGCTAAAATTTAAAAGACTGACCATACCAAGTGTAAATGAGGATGTGAAACAACTGGCACCCACAATTGTTCCAATGCTGGTGAAAACATAAAATGACACCACCACTTAGTTTTTTAAAAAGTTAAATATATACTTGAAAGGTGACTCAGCTATTCCATTTCTATGTATTTAATCAAGAGAAATGAAAGCATATGTCCAAAGATATACATGAATCATCATAATTATTTTGTAATGGCCCAAAATTGGGGGGGGATCTATAAACAGGTGAACAGATGAACATATTATAGTATACCCATACAATGCAGTATTACTCAGCAAAAAAAGGAATAAACTTTTGGTATGTACAAAAATATGGATGAATCTCAAAATAATTATGCTGAGTGAAAAACCTAGAAAAAAATAAAAAACAGAATACATGCTATATAGTTTCATTTATATAATATCCTAGAAAATGTAACTAATCTATAGTATCAGAAATCAGAGGAGTGGATTTGTAGAGCCTGGAAATAGGAGCAGCGCAAGGCAAGATTAGAAAGGGGCATAAGGGGCGGCGGCATCTGTGGCTCAAAGGAGTAGGGCACTGGCCCCATATGCTGGAGGTGGGGGGTTCCAAACAAGCCCCAGCCAAAAACTACAAAAAAAGGGCGGGGGCATAAGAAAATTTTTCTGGATGATAGAAATGTTAATTATTTTGATTGTTGATGATTTCACAGGTGTAAACACATATGTCAAAACTCATCATTATACATTTTAAACATTGGCAACTTTTTGTATGTCAATTATACCACAATTAAACTCTCAAAAATGCAATTGCTATTACATAAGGAATATTTAAACATGAATGCCTGAGAATACTTAAAGGTTTGAACAGAACTTCACCAAAGATGTATAGACATTAAATAAGCACATGAAAAGATTATCAACATCCTCAGTCATTAGGAAAATGCAACTTAAAATCACAATGAGATACCACTATGCACCTATCACAATGCTAAAAATTATAATAAAAACAAAAAATATCAGCTCGGTGCCTGTGGCTCAACAGGCTAAGGCGCCAGCCATGTACACCTGAGCTGGCGGGTTCGAATCCAGCCCGGGCCCGCCAAACAACAATGATGGCTGCAACCAAAAAATACCCAGGCGTTGTGGCGGGTGCCTGTAGTCCCAGCTACTTGGGAGGTGGAGGCAAGGGACTCGCTCAAGCCCAGGAATTAAAGGTTGCTGTGAGCTGTGATGCCATATCACTCTATCCAGGGTGACAGCTTGAGGCTCTGTCTCAAAAAAAAAAAAAAAAAAAAAAAATCCCTGACAATACTTAGTGCTGGCAAGGATGTGAAACAACTAGAACTTTAGTGTATTGCTTGCAGGAAGGCAAAATGGTACAGCCACTTTGAAAAACAGTTAGGTACCTTCTTAGAAAGATAAACATACATTTACCACACAACCCAACATCCTATTCCTAGGTATTCACCCAAGAGAAATGAAAACTTATGTTCACACAAAATCCTTCACAGGAATGTCTGTAGAGACTTTCCTCACAATCAGCAAAAACTAGAAACAATCTCAATGTCTTTCAGCTAGTGAAGAGATAAACTGGTAAATCCATAAAGGAGAATACTACAAAGCAATAAAAAGAACTCCTATCACATACATGAGTCCCAATCACATTATGCAATGTGAACTAAGCCAAACTCAAGAGTCTACACCTTGTATATTTCCAATTATACGATTTCTAGAAAAGATAAAATTACAGGAACATAAAACAAATCAGTGGTTGTCAAGGATTAGAGATGGAGAGTGGGAATAAATTATTAAGGAGTTGGAGGGAACTGTGGGGGGTGATAAATCTATTCTATTATCTTCACTGTGGTGACAGTTACACAACTTTATACATTTGTCAAACACCATAAGACAGTACACCAAAAAAGGTAAATGTTACACTATTAAAATTACAGTTTTACTTGGGGAGGAAGAGAGAGCGGGATGGGGGGGGTCACAGTGTAAGGCATACCTCTTGGTGGTGGGACACAATTATAAGAGGGACTCTATCTAACAAATTCAACCAGTGTAACCTAATTTTTTGTACCCTCAATGAATCTCAAACAATAAAAAATATATATACAGTATATAATACATATAACATACAGAATATATGTTCATCGATTATCCTCTTATTGGTAAGGCTTCCTGTCAACAGTAGACTATTAGTAGTTAAGTGTGACGGAGTCAAAAATTAAAAAAAGAATAATAAAAAATTTTTAAAAATTCACTAAGAGCTTCAAAAAAAGTGAATGCCCCAAAAAAATAACTAAATAAATAAAAATAAAATTAGTTTCACAATTATAAGAGGGACTTTACCTAACAAATGTAAGCAGTGCAACCTAATTCTTTTTACCCTCATGAATCCCAAACAATAAAATTAAATTAAATTAAATTACAGTTCAATGAAAAACCTCAATCTGACATTTTGCATATTTTTTAATGTTACAACTTATGGAAAAGAAACATCTTTTCTCTTTGCTTGCAATCTCCCAAGTTAATACTTAACATCATGCTAGGTTCTTTGTAGACTTTTTCAAAAGACATACTCCCCACCTTGACAGAGTTTAGAAGCTCATTAGAAAACCCAGTCTAAATATTAAAGTAAGTTACAGAAAAAGGACAGGAAAACAAATTTGAGTTATAAGTCACAGTTTATATGTGTGGGAAATGAATGAATAGAACACAATTTTGGAAAAGTCTTTGCGTTTCTTAATACTACTGTTATTATTATTAGCTCTAACTTTCAAGTGAGGGTAATGAGAGTTGTGGAGGACAATTATTTTGTCCACGATCTTTTTGTACTTCTGACAAGTTTTGGTTGCGAGGAAGGTGACACCGGGCCAGCGCTAGGGCCAAGGTGCCCCCCAAAAGGTAAACAAACACCAGGAAAGAGGACAGCGGAGGTGATGAAGATACACTTCAAGTACGCCACTCAGCACCGGGGACAAGTGGGACACAGGAGCACACAAACGTACGCCTCTGTCACTCGCGAGCCCCTTTGGTAAAAGATCTCTGTTAACTTCTCCCCGTCTACTTCGCTAAAGGCAAGAACTAAAACCAAGGCGTCCTTCGCCGGCGTGGCTGGGAGAAAAGGGGTGTGTGCCTTGCCCGGCTCGCGCGGGCAGCCGCAGGCAGGGTCGCGGCGCAAAACCGCCCGAAGAAAGGCGGCCAGAGTTAGGCCCCGGCAAGGCTCCGATGCCAGAGTAAAGGGAGCGGGGAGGGGGAGCGAACTCGGGATATCCCCTCCGGAGACACCCTGAGCGTCGCACCGTGCGTCACTAGACAAGAAACCCTTCCTTTCCCCTCATTTACCGACCACGCAACCGCTCACCTCTCCAGTTCTTGTACTCCGGGATATAGTAGTATTTATTCCCGAACTGGTCTGTGCCCACGTGCTCCTTCACTTCTTTTGACAGCATTCTCCACAAGGCGCGGAACAAACCCTGAGAAGAACCCATACCGTCCGCCAGTCTCTCAGCGAGAGTTGCAGCCAGATCCGGAGCAGCAGGGGCAACACCGCAGGGGAGGACTGGGCGCACCACTCGGTGGAAACCGGCCCGCCTCTATCCTCGCGCTTTGCCAGTAACGGCGCTCACTGTTGGTTGGATGGATCAATCTCTTGGCCAATAAGAGACTCCGCTGTTTACAGCCCCGCCTCCGAGCTCTGTCATGGCGTCGCCCGGGGCTCAAGCCGGTGTAAAGGCGCGCGATGCTGGGGTTTTTGTCCGCGCGACAAGCGGGTTTGGAAGACCCTCTTTACCTGCGGAGAGCAGAGTCCACACGCAGGTAAAGAAAACCTTACTTTTTTTTCTAATAAGCCTGTTAGAATCTGGACCACTGGCTGTTAAAGCCTTGCCCCACACTTCCCCGTCTCATCACTTTCCTTCCACCAAATTCCTATTTACCCTGTGTTCTGCTGTGTGTGAGGGCGGTGGGTGCTCCCGCGGTCCTGGATGAAGGCACTATAAACCTAAATGAGGATACTTTTCTTTTTACTGTATTTTTCTTTCTTTCATATTAAGTTCCCTGGGGGAAAAACTGCTCTCCGCAGCTCGAGGCCGGGTGTGGTGGCTCACGCCTGTAAACCCAGCGCTCTGGGAGGCAGAGGTGGGTGTATTGCCTAATCCTTAGGCTAAGGATCGTTCATTCATTCAGTCAGCTCAGTGAGTTCCTCCTGGCCAAGAATTGAACAAAGTTCATAATTACTAGAGCAGAGGATTGAGGTTAGGGAACATTGACAAGAGATGAAGTTGGGAGAAATGGAAGCCAAATGAGGAAGAGCCTTGTGTGCTTGGGTAAGAAGTATGAAACTTACTTACCTTCATAAGGTGACAACTAACGCATTCTCTTTTCCGCTTGCTGAATGGATTTAAGTTAAGAGCAAGAGAGCCAAGTTAGGTAACTGTTGGAATCTCAGTTGTCCAGGAGAGAGGTGATGAAAGAAGTTTTGAAAATATCTACGAAGGAGTCAACCAGCCATGGAAATTGGTTAAATAAGTAAATGATGAAAAGGGAGGAATGAACAATGATTCCCCGAAAAGTACCGTGTATAGCAAGTTGAACGTTGGTGATACGCTTTGAGATAGGGTTTTTGTATTTGTTTTTGAGACAGTCTCACTTTGTCGCCCTCGGTGGAGTGCTGTGACGTCATAGCTCACACAACCTCAAACTCCTGGGCTAAAGCGATCCTCTTGCCTCCGCCCCCGCCAGATAGCTGGGACTACAGGCTCCTGCTACAGTGCCCAGCTATTTTTAGAGACAGGGTCTCGCTCTAGCTTAGGTTTGTCTCAGGCTGCTCTTGAACTCCTGAGCTCAAGCAGTTCACCCACCTTCGCCTCGGGATTAGAGGCATAAGCCACCACACCCGGCCTTGAGATAGGGTTTTCTTTTCTTTTCTTTTTCTTTCTTTTTTTTTTTTTTTTATGAGACAGTCTCACTATATCTCCCTGGGTAGAGTGCAGTGGCGTCACAGCAAACAGCAAC
This sequence comes from Perodicticus potto, assembly GCA_963574655.1. Classification (NCBI taxonomy): domain Eukaryota; kingdom Metazoa; phylum Chordata; class Mammalia; order Primates; family Lorisidae; genus Perodicticus; species Perodicticus potto. Next base: position 25,288 of record CAUYRH010152486.1, read on the forward strand.
CTCAAACTCTTGGGCGTAAACGATTCTCTTGCCTCAACCTCCCAAGTAGCTGGGACTACGGGCACCCACCACAACGCCCGGCTATTTTTTGGTTGTAGTTGTCATTGCTGTTTGTCAAGCCTGGGCTGGGTTCGAACCTGCCAGCTCCAGTGTATGTGGCTGGCGCCCTAGCTGCTGAGCTACAGGTGCGGAGGGAGAGATAGGGTTTTCTAAAGGGGTAGCAAGCCCACTTAATGGGCACAATGTGGGGGTGTATGGCACACCTCCTGGGGGCAGGACACAACTACAACAGGGAGTATACCTAGCAAATACAAACATTGGAACTTAATTTTTTGTGCCCTCAAATTAACCTGAAAAAATAAAAAATAAATAAATTTTATATTTGTAAGTGTTAAGTAAAATAAACAATGTCCTAGATTCTGAGCTAAAATAAATAAATAAAGGGAGAGCAAGTTTTACCTGTAATTTTGGCCATATTGATTGTGAGGAACCTGTGTAGGTATTCATTTGAAGAGTGGAGGACACAGTTGCATCTGTGAGTTCTATGCTCAGGAGAAGTTTAGATATCACATTCCAGCATTCTATCCCCTACCTTTTCAACATGGTGAAATATCTCTGAGCATTCCTTTAAAGTGAAGTTTTTCTCCAATGTCACTTTCTCTGAGACATCTTCAGCCTTACATCACAACCACTTTTACTCAATTTATGTCAACAAGTTCACCGTCATTGATTTCCTCAGTGCACATATTCAGTCTTTTTCTGAAAGGACAACAGGGTCAACATTCCCACAGTCAGCTATTATTTCCTTAACTCCATTTATGTACAATTTGAGTTTTACTTTTAGCACTCTTTTTTGGTACTTTCATTTTGTTTGCCAATTTCCTGTTTTATTTACCTATTTTTTTTTTTTTTGAGACAGCCTCAAGCTCTCACCCTGGATAGAGTGCCGTGGCATCACAGCTCATAGCAACCTCCAATTTCTGGGCTCAAGCGAGTCTCTTGCCTCCGTCTCCCAAGTAGCTGGGACTACAGGCACCCGCCACAATGCCCAGCCATTTTTTGATTGCAGCCGTCATTGTTTGGCGGGCCCAGGCTGGATTTGAACCCACCAGCTCAGGGGTATGTGGTTGGCGCCTTAGCCAGTTGAGCCACAGGTGCTGAGCCATTTACCTATTTTTTTAATAAAATTTCATGTGGGCTTATCTCAAGGGCACAGAGATAACAAACCTACATGCTTTGCAGTGATCAATCACCTATAGATTTTGAAAGAAGTCATGTAAATTGATGATTAATTTTGAGCCACTTTTACATGTGTAGTGATTTGTGGACTGAAAAGCTAGTAGAAAGCTTTGTGTTTTATGCTGTTTCTCATAGTTAAACTGTGGTAACCGAAATTTAAACCATGTTGGTCAGTGTTCTAGTATTATTTAATTAAACTGTGGGAAATTAAACACTGAAATTCATACTTACCTGACTATGCAAAGTGAGGTCACAATTTTTTTATCCACTAACTTGTTGATGGACATTCAACTTGTTTCCAGTTTTTTGTTATTATGTATAAAGCTGCTGTGAAAATTCAACTATGAGTCATTGTATAAATACACACTTATTTCTCACATTAAAAATATTAAATGGAATGACTAGATAGTATGTTTCACTTTTTTTTTTGGAGACAGAGTCTTACTTTAGCACCCTTGGTAGAGTGCCATGGCATCGTAGCTCACAGCAACCTCAAACTCTTGGGCTCAAGGGATTCTCTTACCTCAGCCTCCTGAGTAGCTATAGGCACCCACCACAACACTCAGATATTTTTAGAGATGGGTTCTCACTCTTGCTCAGGCTGGTATCAGACTCTTGAGCTCAAGCAATCTGCCTGCCTCGGCCTCCCAGAGTGCTAGGATTTCAGGCATGAACCACCATGCCTGTTCTATGTTTCACTTTTTTAAAAACTGAGTTTTTCAAAGGATTTTCCTTTCTCACCAACCATAGATGAAAATGTCAGTAGTTCCATATCCTTTATTTTCCCTTTTCTGCTTTCTTTGAGTTATTTAAATATTACTTAGTATTCCATTTTAATGTATATAATGTGGTTTTGACTATATCACTTTATATAATTTTTTTGGTGGTTGCACTAGGAATTATAAAATATATAATTAACTGTGGGGACAGGTTACTAGTAAATTCCCCTTTGAATAGAAGCTGATCAATGTCTCAGAAACTTTCTAACATGGACAGACAGATGTGGTTGTATGTTATATTAACTTTAGTTATTTTAAAAACAACCTAATTAAAACCCTCTTCTATATTTCCCCTTAATAAATTCAATCTGCTCTAAAAACAAAAGGGGGGGAAATGTAAGATAGAGCATAGGGTTGAAAGTGTTAGGCAATAGGGACAGAGTGATCTGGGAAAAAGCCAAGCATCACTGCTGGCCCTGAGTACTAAACACAATACTCAGTAAACACAGCAAACTGTCCCAGCCGTAAGTCATGTATTAGCAGTGATGAGGAGGTTAAGGCAAGACCAAAGAGCAGAATACAAGATAATGTTAGGAGTTCCATCATGCAGCTGAAAATAGACTACTTGTTTTCTCACTTTTACTCTCTCTTTGAAGCTTTCCACTATACTGTATTTTCTCATGCCTGAGATTTAAATAAAAGCCAGTGAGGAATGTTAGGAAGGGCGGCACCCTTGTCTCTCCTTGCTGAGGGCTTGCTGGTATTGGCCTCCCTAGGTCCCTCAGTTCAATGCAAATGGACTGAGTAGGTGTGATTTATTTTGCCTTGAGTTGCACCAACACTTCACTTTCCATTGTCTACTTAGAATCATTATTTTACTGCTTCATTTGGCATATGAAACTTTATAACCCTTTGTCCTTCACTATATATATTTTTGTCTTATATATTAACATTTGTATACATTATAAACCTTATCAGACATGTTACAAATTTTTTCAAGCACCGAACATATTTTAAGGAAAAGAACAGTCTGTTACATTTACTAAAATAGTTACCATTTCTGTTGTTTTTTTCTTCGTTTCTCCTGGCTCAAGTTGCCTTCTTATCATTTTTCTTCTCTCTCAAGAAAAGTTCTCAAACTCATCCTAGGAAAAAGTGCTGTGTACGTGATTGCTGAATGTCACTATGGTCACCTTCAAGGTATTATTACTCTTGGGAAGCTATGCACCAAGGCTGGCGCCTAGGCCTCCCTTCACAACAGTTTTGGAACTCTGAACTCTCTTTCTCAAATAGTCATCAGAGGTGTCATTGTCTGAGGTTCAGACAATTAAGTTCATGAACTCATCCTAGAAAAAATGTCACACACCTCATTGCTGAGTATCTCTGTGGTCACCTTCAAAGTACTTTCTCTTGGCCACCTGGTGGACTGTATTGATATTCAGCAATGAGGTATATAGCACGTTTTCTAGGATGAGTTCACCAACTTAATTGTTCAACCTTGTTTGGGGATTGTGGTTTCAATGTCAGTTGACTTTTCAAAGCCTCTTCGCATTTGCCCCAGTGTGGACCAGCCAATGGTCAGTGTATGACTTATGTGGTGGTTTGTTAGTTCAGTTTTTAAATTTTTTTTATGGTCCTCAGGGTTAGATCCATGCATGTTCCACTCAGGGATGAGTCTTGAAGTTTATAAACAACTTTATGGAGTCACTTTCCTGAACTCCTTCCTTTCCTTTCTGTGATCTCCCGGATACTTCTCAGTTCACTGGGATTCCCTGTTTTGGTCCTCTAGTTAGAAAATTTGGGCTCTAGTTACCCTGTTTTGCCACACATTTTCATGTTTAGATCCAAATCTTGGCTTAGAAGTGAAAGCCCACTCTTGGGATCAGAGCTCTGATGAACAGAGAAAACAATTTCTCTCCCTCAGAGTTCAAATTCCTATAGGCCATCGTTTCCAGCCATAGCCATCTCTGCTACTGGATTAACTAGGAGCTGGGCCACAAGGAAGTGGAGAAAAGAGGAGGAAAAAAAAAAACAGTCATTTTTGCATTCTCCCTGAGTGTTGGAGTGCCCCTCTTGAACTCTTTCCTTCTATGCTACAGTGCTCATTTCCAAGTTTCTGGCTGAGTAAAATTCAGACCAAGGAGGAGTAGAGAAGGAAAAACAATAATAATAATAAACTGACTGCTGATTCAGTGGTACATTGAATTTTAGTGTTTTCCCCAATGTACCTGCTGCTGTTTACATTTCAGAATTCTCAAATAGCTATAGCTAGCTATTTGATGCATTTGATTTAGTTTTTATAGTTGCATTACTGGAGAAATGGGTAAAGTATGCTAATCCATCTTACCTAGAACTGAAGTATTGAATAATGAACTGTATGATCAAATGAAATAGCTCAAATCATAAAACAAGAACAAAAAGTCCAATAATATAAGAGAAAGGGTAAGAAACTTGGAGTGTAGATCTAGAAGATCTAGCAGGCAGTAATAATTCCAGAGGGAGAATAAAATAAACACATAAAATAATTAGAAAAATAAGAAAGATCAGGATTCACAAACTAAAAGGGTTTGCTGAAGTCCAGATAAGATTGATGAAAATGACATAAATACCCTAGTAAATTTATCAGGAAATAAAGAGGACATTATTAAAAGCTTCCAATAACAAAGAATTTACCATTCACAAAAGCAAAACTACAGTTAGACATCTCATCATGCGTTCTAGAGACTAGCAAACATTGGAATGATTATCTACTGAGAAAAAGATACTCCACCCCAGGTATCCAAACTTATCCGATATGTCAGATGAAAGAAACGTCTTTGTTCTAAGATTCATAGAAATACTTCATTCCATTTAACTTCTGGAAAAAATACCCAAGAAACAACATTCATCAGAGAACAAATGTATTTGAAAGAGATTCCAATGTACATAAAAGATGAAAAGGGGAGGAAACAGGAGAGCTATGAACCTTTGCAGTGTATATATGGTTAAATCTAAATATATAATAATAAGCAAGCTAGAAATATGTAATATGGCTACTAAATAAAGATATTTTTAGACATTCTTAAATTAACAAGAGGAGAATTAAGAGCAAGTTCATTGAACTAGCAAAAATAGAGGTAAAAGAAGAAACCACAGCTTTAAATAAATAAGAAATAATATGAATTATATTAGATATGACCCCAAGGCAAACAGACCAATTTCTCCCATTAGGAGGTATAGATTGTCAGATTATTTTTGTAAATAAAAAAGATTAAAAGCTGGTTTTCAGAAGTACTTTAGATTAAAATATTTTAAAACAGTTTAACACAATGCTTATATAGTTTAAAAGTTAAAATACAAAAAGATATCAGACAATTGAAAACAAAATGTAAATGTAAGTACAAATATTAGATAAGATGAGGTTTAAGACTTTTTTTTTTTTGAGACAGAGTCTAACTGTGTCGCTCTCAGTAGAGTGCGATGGCTTCATAGCTCACAGCAACCTCTAACTCTTGGGCTCAATTGGTTCTCTTGCCTCAGCCTCCCAAGAAGCTGGGACCACAGGCGCCTGCCACAATGCCCAGCTAGTCATCAGACATTTTAAAGAAGAACCTTGTATAAAGTACAATTAATGAAGAAGAATTAGTGTAATAAATATGTATTCAAACTGTGAGTATAGTTTGACACTAGTTTATTTTCCAGACTGGTACTGATATGATAGGTAGAAAATACACACATATAGGGAAAATGAATAAACAACAAACTAGATTTAATAGACATATGTGACTTTACATCCCTTAAATGTACATTTTTTTTATAAATCAATAATACATCTATGAAAATTGTTCTTAGCCACAAAGAAAGCTTTAGCAAATTCAAAAAGGTAGCTATCATAGTTTGTCTTAGTTTGTGAGTGTACTTTTAATCATTTGTATTGATAAACATTTCGTTGACTTTATTGGAATATACTTAATTGTTGCGTTGAGTTATTCATTTTTTATTTCCACCTAAGTCTTTAAGAAACGCTTCAGAGAATTATAAAACTGTAATTTAAGCTTTTGTCCACTAGATGTCCTCAGTTAAGTTTAAGTTATTATAATTTAACTTAATGAAAATTTGTTTCAATCTCTATATTTTTAAAAACTTAATAAAATGAATTCCTTTAAATATAGTTGAAGATAATGCTCCAGGTGAAAATTTTTGCATGGAGCATTATCCATGCAAAAACAATATTTTTTATTATTGCTATTAAAAAAATTCATGCAGAGGCTTGGTGCCTGTGGCTCAAGCTGCTAAGGCGCCAGCCACATGCAGCCCGGGCCCGCCAAACAACAATGATAGCTGCAACCAAAAAAGCTGGGCATTGTGGCAGGCGTCTGTGGTCCCAGCTACTTGGGAGGCGGAGGCAGGAGGATCGCTTGAGCCCAAGAGGTAGAGGTTGCTGTGAACTGTGATGCTACAGCGCTCTACCCAGGGTGACAGCTTGAGGCTCTGTCTCCAAAAAAAAAAAAATTATGCAGAGTCTTTAAAAATCTATAAAGAACTTGTTGCATATGCTAAAAGATTTAAACATTATCCGTGATTTCTGCACTGCGTGTATTCTTCATGAAATAGGAGCTCTTTATCTTAAATTACTTTCTTGTGAATTTTTTTTCTTATTCCCCTTTTAATTTTTATATTTTTCTTAAAGAGTTTTGGGCCTGGAGTTAAACAAAGACAGAGATGTTGAAAGAATCCATGGCAGTGGAGTTAATACCCTTGACATTGAACCTGTTGAAGGAAGATAGTAAGTTTATTATACTTATATAATCATCTTTCTTTCTATGTGAGATGCAGTAAATCCTTCTTTTACAGGTTAATTATGTAGAAGATTCATTAAAATGAGTAAAAATCCTAAATTATGGCATTTTCAGTCTGTCATTATTATAAATATAAAACATCAGACCTACAAAATGTTGCTACAGTATTTCCAAACTACTTTAATATCAATATATATTCATTGTTAAATCAACAAACATTGAACTTCTTTTGAATATAGAGGACTTTTGAGTTCTAAAGAATATAGAATTGCTATTTTAAGCATGGGTACTGCTCTCAAGGAGTCTAATGGGAAAATAGATATAAAAAACAAAAAAACATTTTGGAGAATTAAGTTTGAAGCAAAGCAGAATTGTGTTTGAGTTCTTCTTGGTTTTCTTTGCTTTCTTCTTAGCAATTTACCTAACTTTTCTAATTCTCAAGTGCCTTAGCTATGCTGTGAAAACAGTAATACCCATTGTTGTAAGGATTAGTTGAGATAATGTGTGTAACACGATTGGCATAGGACCTGGCATATAGTAAGCAGATCCCACCACTATTGCTGCTCTTAATTAAAAGCAATGCCACTTACTCTTTTGCTCTTTTCAATCCTTTGTCCACACAGGTTAAAGTCCTTTGAAAAATGCAAACCTGAATATTTCATTCCCTTCCTTATGCCACCACATTACTCTTATAAGAAAATACAAAAGCTTCATCGGATCTATGATTAGACCATGTGTAAAAGTAAAGTTTGTCATGTTATGGTATGTTTAGCATTTGCCCCAGAATTTTTATTTCATATTGAAATATTATTATTACTTAAATAAAACCAGGATTTGATAGGTTCTACTTTTTACTTCCAGCTTGTAGCATGGTCTCACCTTAGTAGTATCTGAGCAACATGTATAATGAACAGAATTCTCACGTTAGCACATTTTAAAATTAACACCTCTTATTCAAGGACAGCTGTGTGACACTCACTTATTAAATATTTGCAGATATGAGCAGCAAGGGATAGCTAGCTGACTTCTTTTGATCTTGGGCAGTGGTGGGAAAATTATTTAATACTACTACTCCAGCCAGCCATTTGGGGGAGTGATCTGTTGTGTGACCTATATATGAAGCCAGGAGTCTGCCAGTTGGCAGAGTGAATGGGAAATGCTAGATTATGTAGATTACGTGTGCATGCAATGTGTTCAAGATCACAGGCTGAGAGTCTTTTCTTAGAGCATATAAAGTTTAAAATCTTGTTACAACAGTTTTCCCCTTTATTACATGGTAAAAATCTACACCTATTTATTTCGTTGTTTGCTAAGATTTGTATTTTGCATTAAACCCTTTTAATGACAAAGAAAGCAATAAGTAAATGTATACTTAAAAAAAATTATCTATATGTAACTTGCTCAAAATACCTGTTTTGAAGTATTATCTACTTTCCACCATGAGAGCTATCATAATATCACTAAAACCCAGTGTAGGAACCAGAATATGCAAATCTAATAAAGAAGCATTTATTTCTAAAGTCTTTATTTCCAAAAAACTATCTGAAAATTACATTTTAACACGTACAACTGCAGAAGGTACATTTGCATATCACTCTCTGAAGCTTGAATTTTCTTTTACATCTTCTAAATTTCTTCTAAATTAATTTTATCCATCTTTAATACCAAGTTTTCTTGGCTATATAAAAACATGAAACCATATATCTCTTAATATGTTCACTGTAAATAGGGAGTGGTAACTTTACAGTTAAATAATGTCACTGTCATCAGATACTTCAAATGGAAAGATACTCAACTGATAGATCAAAACAAAAGGTTTTGGAATCCATTCTAACAAAGTCAAAGCATCTGACATTATTGTAAATACCATTTAAATTCAGTTACAATTTCAACTTTAGAAATAATTGTTTTCTATTTATGATACATACATCTTCATGGTAAGAAAAACAGCATTTTACCAAGTTAAAGTGTGAAGAAGAAGGGTTTTTGAAATTAGTGGTAATACACACATAACTCATTACAGTGCCCAAATATTTGATCAATCAAAATTTGTAGCATTTAAGACTTTATAAGTATTTCTACATACAATTATAAAGCTAATATTGAGTATTATAAAAGTAAAACTAAGCATGACATTATTTACAGTCTTTGCTGCCCATCATCAGTTGGATTTTTAGAACTGTTTGAGCCTTTAAAGAACTGCCTTTAAGTAACCTAATTGCTCTACATATTGGTACTGAATTTATTTTAAAATAAGTCTATAAAACAGTACATGATGCCAGTTCATGAACAGTTTGTAACTAATTTTATAAGATAAGGAACTTGTGGCCAGAATGTAAATCTACTATATCACTAACTATATAAGTTAAAGGAGCTAAGATTTGTTTGTAGCAAGACTTTCTCAATGAAGAAAGATGTGGGAGTTTTTTGTTATAATTTTTTTATCTTGTCATGGAGAGAGGCAGATTAAATAGCACTGTTCTACATTTATTTTGTTCAAAATTGGATGAAAATCTTTTAATCAAACTATTCATGGAATGCAGTGCTGAAAACTTTACTTTGGTGACCATTCTGGGAAGATAACCATGTCATGTAGTTTTTAAAGTCTCTCAAATCTCCCATTAAAACACATAAAGAAGCTGAAGATGGTTAAATCAAAACCAACCTATAACACTTAAAACAAAGTCAGTCATGAAATAACCCCACAAACCTCACAATATGAATAAAGTAGGAACAAACCACTGGTAACTACAAGATCTGTGTGGTATTAGCATTTATGCCAGGGGAAGCAATAAAAAGTAATAGGGCATCTAAATACCTGGTAAGTCCAAAATAACTAGCAGGTTGCTTGAATCTTAGCTCGCCAATTAGACTTCCGAAGCTGAAACTAGCCAAGTGCAGTAGTGCACACCTATGTTCCCACGTACTTGGACAGCTGTGGCTAGAGCATCCTTGAGCCCCGGACTTCTAGACCAGCCTGGGCAACATAGCTACACCCTATCTCTTAAAAAAAAAGAAAAAGAAAGAAAGAAAGAAGAAGAAGCTGAAACTGGGAGAAGATGGCATGCATGTAAGTTCAAGTGGTCCACAGTAACACCAGAAGGAGCCATCTGGGCCCTAATTTGTCCTCTAAAGAACTAGCTAGTCAAAACTTTCCTCTGGACAAAACCCTGAAGAGAGGCTTCTTAAAATAAAATACAAATTGAGCAATACAGAGACAATAGAGACAAAAAAAGTGTCCCAGGTAAAATTTGGGAAATCTCTGGTAAGCTGCCATATTTTGAACATTTTACCTCAGGGTGGGGAAAAATTAAGGGAAGAAGAGGATGTTCTAAAGGTATAAGATACCAACATTATTCTAAGTCAAACCTCCATTATAAACGTTTTCTTTTTCTTTTTTTTTTTTTGGGGGGGGGGTGGTCAGGGCTGGGTTTGAATCCACCACCTCCAGCATATGGGGCTGGCGCCCTACTCCTTGAGCCACAGGCGCCACCTGCCTATATAAAAGTTTAAGAAACTTAATTTTATGTAAAAATAATCAAAAAATAGGATTAAGGTCAAAATCCATAAGGCCAAAATTATAAGAACAAAGAGAATAAGAAGTTGGGCCAAGCGCAGTGGCTCACGCCTATAACCCTAGGACTCTGGGAGGCTGAGGCAGGTGATTTGCCTGAGTTTCCAGGTTAGAGACCAGCCTAACCCAGAACAAGACCTCATCTCTAAAAATAGCGAAGCATTGTGGCAGGCATCTATAATCCCAGCTACTCTGGAGGCTGACGCAAAAGGATCACTTGAGCCAAAGAGCTTCAGGTTTCTGTGAGCTATGATGCCACAGCACTCTACCAAGAGTGACAAATTGAGACTCTGTCTCAAAAAAATAAATAAATAAATAATAGCCGGGCGATGTAGCGGGCGCCTATGGTCCCAGCTACTCGGGAGGCTGAGGCAAGGGACTCACCTAAGCCTAGGAGTTAGAGGTTGCTGTGAGCTGTGTGACAACACGGCACTCTACCATGGGCTATAGGGTGAGACTCTGTCTCTACAAAAAAAAAAATAAGAAGTAGAATATTGTCACTACAGACAATGAAGTCATGCCAGAAAGATATCTATAAAACTAGCTAAAATTCATTTTATGAAGATACAATAAATGAAAGAATAACATAAGTTGAAAAACTCAGAAATAAGACTATAGAACTCAAGAGAAAATTAACAATAGAAGAAAAATATTCCTGAAATAAAGACTAAAACAGAAGGTATACAATCAAATAAGTAAAAAAGATAATGCCTTAGAAAGAGGAAAGGATTTGAAGAAGAAAAAAAAAAAGGAAAGAGGAAAGGAAGAAAAATTTTTAAATCAAAAAGAAATGAAATGAGAAAAAAGATTCAAAAGGTAATTACATACTCGTATGTAGAATTTTGGCAAAGAAGATCTACCATACATATCCTAGAAGTTCCCAGAGAAGAAAACCAAAGCAAGAGGACAGAATATGTATAAAAACAATAATTAAAGAGAACTTTACTTGAACAAGTAAGATCTGAAACTTCATGTAAAGGGGAAAAGTCATATCGTCATCAGACTTTGACGCACCCAAAGAGATGACATTTCTCAGATGCTCATGGAAATAAAAGTTGAGTTAAGGATTTTATATCCAATCAAACTGATTTTCAAGTATAAAAGGACAATCCAGTTGTCAGTAACATATACAGGGAAATTTTGTTCTCATTAGCCCTTCTTTAGGAATCTACCAATGAAGTAAGTCACACAGCCAGAATAACTAGAGAGATAGCAACATAAGGACTGATGGTTAGCAATAATATTAGCAAATAGCAATACTTTATGTGAATACATGAATTTACAAAGCTAGACATTGGTTTGTCAGCTAATATCACATCACAATAGAGAAAGCAATGACAGAGATCATTTAGCATATGAAGGCAGTCACCAGAGTTCAGGCTAGAAATTGTATAGGACAAATGATCTGGTTTTTACAACAAATAAATTTGGATAGAGGGAAAAAATACAAGAGGGAGAGAGGAAGAAAGGAGGGAGTGACCTATAAAATTAAAGGTAAAAGACATGAATTTTTTTTAAAAGCAAAGCTAGTATTCATGAATACATTCTTAATTAATAAACTATTGTAAAAGAGAAAGATAGTAATTATTATAAAAGTCATGGTAATGAGTTACTTTGAGGAGAAAGGGAAGGAATTATGATCTAGAGGAGATCCAATTGTTCTAACCTTTGGGAAGAATCTTTTGATGGTGTTCCATGTTTAATTTGATAAATTTATATATATATGTATATATATATATATATATTTTTTTTTTTTTTTTGAGACAGAGCCTCAAGCCATCACCCTGGATAGAGCGCTGTGGCATCTTAGCTCACAGCAACCTCCAATTCCTGGACTCAAGCATGTCTCCTGCCTCTGCCTCCCAAGTAGCTGGGACTACTGGCGCCCACCACAATGCCCAGCCACTTTTTGGTTGCAACCGTCATTATTGTTTGGCGGGCCCGGGCTGGATTCGAACCCACCAGCTCAGGTGTACGTGGCTGACGCCTTAGCCCGTTGAGCCACAGGCGCCGAGCCGATAAATTTATATTTTGTATAATAATGGAATGGAATTCAAAATGTCTAAGATTTATTAATATTTAACTTTGATATAACATCAAAAAGAGAGATAAAATAGAGAATTTTTTGGAGAGAGTTTTATTAAAAAAAATTGCTAAAGGTACTCTGAATGGAGGTAAAAATACAGAAACAATGAAAATATTTTATCTGAATTATTTGCATGTTTCAACATAAAAAAATGGAATCCAGGCTATCTTTCCTTTTGTAGAATTTGCTCTAAACTTACCATTTACCTCCCCACCTATTGTTATTTTCTAAATTAAACATGTTACGGCTGTCATGGAAGTTAATTAAAGGTAGCAATTAAATTCAAAGATGATTTCTGTCAATTTTACAGAAAAAAACTAGTAAGATCATATTGAAAAGCAAATTATTCAAAAAAATACAAGTAACAGTCTTAGACACAGATAATAGTTAAGAAATTGATTAAAGTATATGAGATGCCAAGAATAATGTTTGTAAGTGACGTTTTAAAATTAAATTCAGGCATTGTATACAGCTTTAGTGTATATGCTTATATGTTATTTTTACTTTTTAGGAATTTTTTTACGAAGCTTTTAAGTAGAGTAATTTTACAGTTTCTACTGATATAATAGGCCAATTTGGGAGAAGATAAGTAATTGTTTCAAAAAAAAAAAACACTGCTTCTTTTTTAGCACCCCATTTTACTCTGGAAAGTACGACTTCGAATAGTCTGGTTCTTGTTGGCCTTTCATTTCTCACCGTTCTTTCCCTTCCACATTGCTCTCACAACACATTCCTTCTTTCAGTATCTAAAAGGTTGTTAATTCCACACCTGTCTGGCTAACTCTCATTCCTCCCTCATACACCAGCTTAAATATTATAATCAGGGAAACTATCCCTGAATCCCCAAACTAGAACAAAAATAAGTATTGTCACAATGACCCCAATTATAACTAAAAATTTATGTTACTATATATACTTCTTGGTTTTCTTACTGGATTGTAAGCTCTGCAAGGAAAGGAACCATCCTGTCTTATTTACCATTGTATCAGTAGAGTGCCTAACATGGTGGTTCTCAACTTTCCTAATGCTGTGATGTTATTTTCATTGTTACAAAAGGGTCACGACCCACAGGGTGAAAACCACTTGCCTAACAATATTGTAGGTGCTCAGTTAAAGTTGAATAATAAATCAAGTAAATGCATTCATAAGAAAGGGAAAGAATCTGATATTTATTGATCTGCTTTTGGCCAAGTACTGTAAAAGGAACTTTGCACTTTTAACATCATGTAACTTTATGATTTAGGTGAAAATGTCCTTTTTAAAAAAAAAATGTGAGAAGGCTTAACCGGGTAATATAACCAGCCTGGGTTCAGATAGCTAGTAGCAGTAATAGCTGGTATGTCTAATTTCATTTTCATCGAGAACAGTTATAATTAGGACATTTACAATAACTTTGTAATATTTTGCTTTCTTAAGAAATTTCTTTTGCCATCTTGTCTCTACCATCCTTTCATTTTGGAATCAAGAAGGAAAATGAAATAGCCACAAATCGTATTTTTCTGAATTCATTCTTCTGTAAACATTGAGAAATTTTAGTTTATTGAAGTCTATGTTAATGGTAAATACAGATTACCACTGCGTTTATAGTCTTAATACATTTGGGTGTTTGCAAAATCAGTTTTAGAAATTCACAATTATAAATGAGTGGACCACACAAAATGATGGACTAATGTGAACTTTTTTATTATCAGTATGTTATCAGGTGGTTCAGATGGCGTGATTGTGCTTTATGACCTTGAGAACTCCAGCAGACAGCCTTATTACACATGTAAAGCAGTGTGTTCCATTGGCAGGTGTGTATTAAAAATATAATTCATGAATTTGTAAGTAGTTGAGTAGTTTTTACATCAAATGCAAAACATGAAAATAGCAGTCGTATGAATGGCTCGAATTGTTTAAATGACATATTTACATGAATATCCCTTGATAATTTCTTGAAAATAATAACAAAAATTCAGGTAAAGATGTGACTTCCCAAAACATGTATATAACATGTGACTTCCCAAAAACAACTTTGGCATTGGCTGGCAAAAGGATTTTATTAAAAGTGTTTCAATTATATTCTTTTAGTTCTATACCAACGTAGCACATCTCAGTAACTAATTACAATTTTAGGTACTACTTAGTTTAAGATTCATTTATGAGTTTTTCCATTAATTAGATTTTCAGCTGATATTAATGAAAACAGATTAAGAACTAAATGTAGCAAATATACTTGTATTCCCTCATGAGACACAACACCTCCCCCTCTTGTCTCTCTACTTGCTCAAAGATGCATAAGTTAAAAGCATACCTCTACTTGTCTTGACTTCTCTGACTATTCTTTACTAGCTTACCAGTCTTGTGAAACTTGTTTTAAGTCTCTAATAAAATGTTTTGTGACGTGAATTTTAATTCTTTCTCATCATCGTATCTCCTCTGATAATGAGCAGATCTTTGAATGAACAGAGAGAATGGGTATCGAGAATATGTTTTTAGGAGGAAAAACTTTATGAATATTTACATCAGCAATCACTTTGTATTAAAGCTGTTTCCAAAGCACTAGACTAGGTCCTTTAGTCCATCAGTATTTGCGTGGAGAGTTACTAATGTTTCTTGGCTCTGGCACTTCATGTTGAAAATACAGATTTAGAAAAGTCAGTTAATCTCTCTGAGCTTCAAATTATTTTATCTTAGAGATAATTATATTTGCTGTAAGGTTTCTATGAGAATTTTAAAAAGCATGTTGAAAATGATAAAACCATTTTGTAAATGGCAAGCAATGTAGTTAAGGAAAATGTAGTTCAAAACATGATATTGCCTTAAGTATTTTGGAACTTTATAAGAGGCTTAGGCCATTTATGCTTTCTTCCCACTGTTACTAAGAAAACAGTGAAGTTTAAATTCTAACATCTAGGATAATTGTACTAATATTTTTTTGCAGTTTTTGGTTGGGGCCAGGTTTGATCCCGCCACCTCCAGTATATGGGGCCGATGCCCTACTCTTTGAGCCTTAGGCGCTACCCAATCGTATTAACATTTTAACATTAAGTTTCACTTTTTTACATGACGAAATAGTGGGGCGTTTTTTTTTGTTTTTTGTTTTGGGTTTTTTTTGCAGTTTTTGGCCGGGGCTGGGTTTGAACCCTCCAGCTCCGGCATATGGGGCTGGCGCCCTACTCCTTTGAGGACAGGCGCGGCCCCAAAATAGTGTTTTTATATACAAGGGCTGTTAAGAAAGTATCCAGCCATGTAATATGATAAATAGAGATACATGGCTGGAATTATTCTTTCATTGGATAAGCAAATTTGAAAAAGTAAATCTAAAACCAAAATAGGTATCTCTTCCAGTAAGAACAAATCCATGCCTCTTTCAAGATGGAAGGAGTCCGGTGTATCCGGCTGATCCCTCCAGGCTGTATATAGTATAGAAATAGAAAGTCCCTCTCCCATTATGAACCTTATAGGAAGTAGGCATCCATGTCACACTGCAGAAGCATAAGTCTAGAAACGCCTGGACGGCTTGGACACAAGCATGTAATCTAGGTTTGGCCATTCCTATCCCACCTGAGATTGCAAATTATTCTTAATATAGTACCAGTTTTGAAACTCTGTAAGTCAGTTATCTGTCCATTTTGATTGATGTTTTGTAGAGACCATCCTGATGTTCACAAATACAGTGTGGAGACTGTACAGTGGTATCCTCATGACACTGGCATGTTCACATCAAGCTCATTTGATAAAACTCTGAAAGTATGGGATACAAATACATTACAAGTAAGTATATTAAAACCTTCCCAAAGCATAGGATGAAGGATAATTTAATCCTAAACTGTGTTAGTGTGTTTATTTGCTAAGATGCCATATATAAGTTAGATGTGAAAGCAGTATGGTGGTTAAGGAGAGCTGGACTGCTTGAGTTCATGTCCTAGCTCTCCTGTGGACTAGTCAGGTGACACTGAACAAATATCCAGACTTCTCTGTGTCTTAGTTTCCTCATCTGTAAATTAGGATAATGATTGTACCTTATAAAATGTTTGTGAGGGGTAAATTAGCTAATATGTGTGGAATACTTAGCACAGTGCTTAGCTTATAGTCAATGCTAAAAAAATGTTACCTATTATCCTTTTTTTTGAAAGCTACTGTGGTCTAGTGATCTAAGATAGATAACTGGATATATCTCCTACTGATCTAAAAACTTAGAGGGAAAAATTTGTTAATATTATAGCTGAGTAAAGGTAGGCAGTGGGTAATAGTTTTTTATGATATTTGATCAAATTTAAATTTCTAGTACTAATCTTTTCCCTGAGCTCTACTCATCTCCCGTATTTCTCTCTACTTAAATGTAATGTCCTCCCTTCAAACTTAACATGTTCTAAACTGAACATGATCACTCCTTAT
Source organism: Perodicticus potto (assembly GCA_963574655.1). Lineage (NCBI taxonomy): Eukaryota > Metazoa > Chordata > Mammalia > Primates > Lorisidae > Perodicticus > Perodicticus potto. The sequence goes on from CAUYRH010152486.1 coordinate 42,064, forward strand.
ATCCATTTAGTCATAAAATCTTAGCAATTCTGCCTTCAGACTCTCTCATACTTTCCTCGCCATCTCTAGACTACTATACTACTAAAAACTCCAAACTGGTTTCCCTATCTTCCTTCCCTTCTACATTTCCTAGGGCAAATTCTACACATTATAGAGCAGTGTCATCATATCTCTATCCAGACTCTCTAGGGATTTCCTTTGTCTGAATTCTGCATGGCATTCCGAGTGCTTCGTAACTTCATCCCCTATTCTTTCAACCCTAGTTTCTACCTCTTTTCAACACAGATGATTTGCTGCAGCTAAGTTGTTCTCCTTCTGCCTGCTGCTCATGTCTTCATTATTTTGTATTCCCTACCCCAAGGCCCTTTCCTTGTGCAGTTTTTCCTTTCTCTTAAGGCCACATCTCTTACAATTGCATCGAACCAAGAATCAAGATGCCAGAGGTCTAGTTCCATTCTGCTACTTATTAGTGTTACTTTGGGTAATTCATTTAATTTGTTAGCAAAGGTCTCTTCAGCTATAAAATTAAAGTTTCTAACTAAACGATGCTAAGGTCTCTTCCAGTTCTACCATGCAATTAACGGTTTCAGTTTCTGGAACTATATTAATCAATCATTCTTTTATTTTAACATCATAGCACTGTTCTCTGTATTTTCATTTCTACCTATTCTTATAGTATTTTATATCATCATTTTCACACCTACATGTATTATCTGTTTTTCTAGATTGTCACTTCTCTAAGGAAAGGACTTTGTTTTACGTATCATTAAATTCGGCGCTGTGTGTAGTAACTGCTGAATAAGTACTTTAAGGATGAGAGACTGGGCTCAGTGGCGCACGCCTAAATCCCAGCACTTTGGGAGGCCAAGGTGAGAGGATGGTTTGGGGCCAGGAGTTCAAGGCTAACGTGGACAACATAGCAAGACTCTGTCTCCACAAAAAAATAAGAAAATTAGCCAGGCTAGATAATGCACACCTATAGTTTCAGCCTAGGAGTATGAGATTACAGTGACCTGTGATTATGCTACTGCACTCCAGCCTGGGTAACAAAGCGAGACTCTGTCTCTAAAAAAAGTAAAACAAAATACATGTCATTGAAAGTGATGATATATTTTAAGGATTAAATGAATGTCACGAACTTCCACTTCTTGACAAAAAAGGAATATTTGTAGTCAAACCAACACCTTCATTGAGAATAGCCAGATAAAGCCCAGGCAACATCTACTTGACACTTTTAGAAAGCTGCCATGGAGTTTGGGACTTGAGAGGCAAGATCCTATAGAGAAGGAAAGTTTTTAGAATTGAATTCAACATTCTACATGTTCTTTTTCCCTTTGGGTGTTTGCCAGTTCAATATGGGGCAAGAGACTAAAAAAGCAAGTATTAAATACTTTGTGAGAGGCAGAGAAAACAAGTGGGACTTTAATCAATTTCACAAAGCTGTGAAGACAGAAAATGGAGTGTGGGACTGCCAAGACAGCCAAAAGTTAAGGAGTCAAGATCACAGAAAGAAGAGAGATGGAGAGAAATCAGCCTGACAACTTGGCACTGGTGTTCCCCATGACACATTTGCTGAACAAGCTATGCAAGACCACAGTCTGAGAAATGAAGCAAAAAACATCTGAAAAACTGAGCAGAATCTTCCCCAGTCACACTGAAGAGAAAATTTGCAGTGCAGTACTTGCTAAGTTTGAGGGGGCCTAGAAAAAAGCCTGGGCTCTTAGGGTACCGGAGACATTTACCCTAAGAATGGGGACAAATATGAGGTAGATGGAACCCGTGAGAGACAGAACAACAACCCCTCCCTCCAGATATCTGTGTCCTAATCCCCAGAACTTATGCCTATGTTAGGTTACAAGGCAAAGGGCGATCAAGGTTGCTAACCAGCTGACCTCAAAATAGGGAGATTATCCTTGTGAGTGCAGTGTAATCAGGGGGGGGGGGGCGGGGGGAGGACTGACAAAATGGAAATGAGAGGCAGAAGGAAATCTAACTGAAAGAAGGGTCAGAGGAATGTAAAACTGCTGGCTTTGAAGATAGACGCAGGGAACTGCCAGCCAAGAAATGTGGGCAGCCTCTAGAAACTGGATAAAGCAAAGCAAAGGATTCTCTCCTAGAGCCTCCAAAGGGAATGCAGCCCCTTTCTACATTGATTTTAGTCCAGGGAGACCTGTGTGAGTCTTTTAACCAGTAGAACTATAAGATAACAAATTTGTGTTGTAAATTACCGTTTATGGTAGTTCCTCACTTCTTCAATAGAAAATTATTGCAGAGCTCCACATAGATACCAAACAAGCTTCGTGTTAACTGAGTTCATGATCGAATCAAGATGATTTGCCCCTCTCCTACCTGTCAAAGAAAGATCAAATCTTCTCTAAGAGAAGACATTGTATAGAACCTCTCCCAATTTTTCCTACATAAATTGAAGCCCTCAATCAAAAACTACCAAGCATACCAAGAAACAGGCCTAAGAGAAAAAACAAATAGAAATAGATTGACATTCCAGGCCTAGATGCCATAATTCTAAACACTTAAAAAAGAAATACCGATCTTAAACACCTCTAAACAATAAAAGAAGAAAAAAGGAACATTTACATATTCATTTGATGAAGTTAGTGTATCCTTGATTCCAAAACTTATGAGGATATTACAAAGAAAATTACAGGCCAGTGTCTCTTACCAATATGGATTTAAAAATTCTAAATTCTGGGTGGCGCCTGTGGCTCAGTGACTAGGGTGCTGACCCCATATAACAAGAGTGGTGGGTTCAAACCCAGCCCTGGCCAAACTACAACACCAAAAAAAAAAAAAAAAACTTCTGAATTCTATTAGTAAATAGAATCTAGCAATATACCAAAAGAATAATATATCACAAGTGAACAGGATTTATTTTAGGAAACAGAATTGTTTTAACACCTAAAAATCAATGTAATTTGTCATATTAATAGAATGAAGGAAGAAAACCTTCATCATTATCTCAATAAAAACAAAAAAGTTTTAAATAAAGGTCAATACTCGTTCATAATTTTTTAAAATTCTTTACAGACTAGGTATAAAAGAGAAATTTCTTAATTTGATAAAGTGTCTGCTTTTTTTTAAGTAAAGATTGTATTTGTAAGCTTTCCCCTTGAATTATCCCCCATTATTCCCTCTGTTTAATATTGTACTGGAAGCCCTAATCAAGGCAGTAAGGCAAACAATAAAAGGCATAGGAACTGGAAAGGAAGCATTTAAATTGTCATTCACAGAGAGAGTGAAAAGGTAAGCCAGGGAGTGGGAGATGACATATACAACATATATATCTGAAAAAGAACATAACCAAAAACAAATGAAAGACTGATGACCTCGTAGAAAAATATACAAAGCACTTGAGGAGGCCCTTTACAAAAGAGGATATCCAAACGTCCACCTTCTCATTCAACTGCACACTCGGAAATGTTAAATAACTCTGTAATGAGAAGTCTCTGCACACCCTCCAGAATAGCTGAAATTGAAGCAACTAAGCTTAACAATAACAAGTATGTATATTGCTGATTGGATTATAAATTGAAGCAGATATTTGGTATTGTTGATTTGGTACCAAATATGTGCTTACCCTGCGATTCAGTAATTATTCATTTGAGTGTACTAATGAATACATATCTGCCAAAAAACATGTGCAGAATGTTCATTGAAGCACGGGTTATTATAAACAAAAATGGGGAACAACCAAAATATTCATTAATGGTTTAATGAAACCTGACAAATTTTACATTGGAATACTATCTCAACAAAGATAAGGGAAGATTGACTTATTTATGCAAAAGAAGTATGAATCTTACATAACTTTAGGCATAGTAAACTAGATGCATAAGAGTACGATTCCCTTTACAGGAGGTTCAAAAACAAGCAAAACCAACTATGGTCATAGAGGTTCGTATGGTAGTTATCTTTGTTAGCAGGGATTATAACTGAAACAGGATTCTAGGCGCCTTCCAGGGTATTTCTAATGTTCTATTTTATAATACCAGTGGTGGTTACGTGTATATAATCACTTTGTGAAAATTTATTGAGCTACACTTTAAATTTGTGTACTTTTCTGTGTTCATTACACTACAGTTCAAAGTATGGTGTAAAAATTAATAAGTCATACATTTGCATTTTCACTCCTTGATATTGACTTGTTTTAAAACCCTAAGAAAAGACATCATGAATTTAAATTTTCTTTAGAACATAAATGTTTTGCCAACTCAGAACAGTAGTCCATGAATTTATAATGCTATTTGAAGTAAAAGTATGACAACATTTTATTGATAAGAACTTTGAAAAGATTCAGCAAGAAATAATTTATTGTGTATCTGCTAAATGTAAAGAAGAAAAAGATAGACAGAAATGGAAGGTTATTTAGGAGAGAATTGACAGGAGTTGGAAATTAATTAGCTATTAACAAGAGTGACAAATCAAAAATGGCCATCAGATATACAAATCGAAACCACGGTAAGAGATCACTTCACATCTACTAGGATAGATAAAATTAAAAAGGCAGATAACAGGTGTTGGTGAGAATGTGCATTAATTGAAACCCTTCTACATTGTTGGTGGGAATGTAAAATGGTGCTGCTGCTTTGGAAAACAGTTCCTCACAAATTTTAAATGTAGCCAGGCACGGTGGCTCACTCCTGTAACTCCAGCACTCGAGAGGCCGAGGCAGGTGGATTGCCTGAGCTCAGGAGTTAGAGACCAGCCAGAACTAGAGTGAGACCCTGTCTCTAAAAATAGCCAGGCACTGTGGCTGGCACCTGTCAGCTACTCTGAGGCAAGAGGTTCTCTTGAGGCCAAGAGTTGGAGGTTGCTGTGAGCTACGATGCTACGGTACTCTACCGAGGGTGACAAAGTGACTCTTGTCTCAAAAAATAAAAATAAAAATAAAAAAATATTAAATGTTAATGTATGATCAAGCAATTCCATTCCTGGGTATAGACCCAAGAGAAATAAAAACATATGTCTGCACAAAAACTTGTATGTAAATGTTCACAGCAGCATTTTTTTTTTTCTGAGACAGAGTCTCAGTTTGTTATCCTCAGTAGAATGCCGTGGCGTCACAGCTCGCAGCATCCTCAAACTCTTGGGCTTAAGCAATTCTCTTGCCTCAGCCTCCCAAGTAGCTGGGACTACAGGTGCCTGCCACATCGCCCAGCAATTTTTGTTGTGTTTTTTTTTTTTGTTTGTTTGTTTGTTTATTTGTTTTGGTTGTGGTTGTCATTGTTGTTTGGCAGGCCTGGCCTGGATTCAAACCCGCCAGCTCCAATGTATGTGGCTGTTGCCCTGCTGACTGAGCTACAGGCGCCGAGCCCATAGCAGCATTATTTATGATAGCCAAACAGTGGAAACAACTGAAATGTCCATCAACTGATGAACAAATAAAAAATAATGTGGTATATTCTTACAATGGAATATTATTCGGCAATAAATTGAAATAAACTACTGATACATGCTGCCACATGGATGAACCCCGAAAACATGCTAAATGAAAGATTACAATAAACAATGTATGTGTAATTCTGTCTCTAGGAAATGTCAAGAATCAGCAAATCTATAGAGTCAGAAAGTTTACTAGTGGTTCGCCTAGGACAGAGAAAGAAATGGGAAGACTAATGGTTATGGGTATTTTTTTGAGGTAATGAAAATGTTCAAAAATTTATTTTAGTGATATTGCATGACTCTATAGATACACTAAAAGCCATTTAAGTGGACGCTTTAAATGGATCGTTTGTGGTTTGTGACTTATACCTCAACAAAGCTATTCTTTAAAAAAAGAAAACATTGGATGGTGCCTGTGGCTCAGTGAGTAGGGTGTCGGCCCCTTTATGCCAGAGGTGGCTGGTTCAAACCTGGCCCTGGCCAAACTGCAACAAAAAAATAGCTGGGCGTTGTGGCAGGCGCCTGTAGTCCCAGCTACTCGGGATGCTGAGGCAAGAGAATCACCTAAGCCCAAGAGCTGGAGGTTGTTGTAAACTGTGACACCATAGCACTCTACCAAGGGCAACAAAGTGAGACTGTCTCTTAAAAAAAAAAAGAAAGAAAAAGAAAATACTTTTAAGTTCTCTGGTTTGGGGATTGGGTAGATTATATTGTTATGTACTAAGATACGGAGGGAGGGGTGCATGATTAGTTTAATTTTAGATTTGTTAGATTTGAGGGGTTTACAAGAAATCTAAATGGAAATAATACAGTAATTGACCTATACATATTAGGAATTGAGGAATAAGGTCTACACTGAAAACACAGCTTTGTGCTTCACTGCAGTTTGAGTATTTCTAATTCAAAAATCCAAAATCTAAAATATGAAACTTTTTTATCCCCAACATAATGCTCAAAAGAAATGTTCATTGGAGCATTTTGGATTTTGGATTTCCAAATTTGGGATGCTCAACCAATAAATATTATGTAAATGTCCCCAAGTCCAAAAAAACTCTTAAGATCTGAAACATTTCTGGTCCCAGCCATTTCTGATAAGGGGTACCTAACCCGTAATGCATTGGTGGCAGTTAGAAGAATGCATAGTGCAAAACTCCAAGGAAGGCAAAATAGGACAGAAAAAGGAACAGCAAAGCCCACAAAAGACAGTGAAAAGGAGTAAGCATAAAATCAGGAGTGTATGATGTAATGGAAGCCAGTGAAAGAGATTGTTTTAAGGTGTATGTGTTGAATACTACTGACAGATGAGATAAGGATGTTATTTGTGATATTGGAAGAGAAGTATGAATTTGAATACTAGAATTAAAAATACGATTGCAGCAAGTTGAGAAATACATGGGAAACAGGAATCAAAGATAGCCAAGATTTGTATTTTAACAGGAGAAAAGATTAACTAGGGAGGATGTAGGTTGAAAGCCTTTTTATTTACTTATGTATTGTCTTGGGAGGGGGTGCTATTAAAATGAAAGAAACCTGAATTTTCAGTACTGTTGGGAATGAGCCAGTAGGAAGAGAGGTTAAAGATACCTACGATACAATCTAAAAGGTAAGATTTCTGACAGCACTGAAGGGAATCTGAACATAAATAGGGAGATTAACCTTAAAACTAAGGAGGGATCATTTTTAACATAATAACAGGAGTAAAGAAGGCAAAAGGGTAAGTAGAAGCAAATGTGTTTGTAGGTTTGTTGTTAAGACGTTAGGGAATTCTATTTGAGTCACTCTGGTTTTGTCTTTGAAACAAAAGAGCAAATCATGCATTGTGACCAAGTGGGGATGTTTATGGAGAATGGAGAAGGTTTGAAATAGCAGAATATTTCAGAGAAGACTAGTGAAATTATAGTAGGACTGGCAGTCATTACTGAAGACCCAGATGAAAAGAATGATATTTTATAGTGACACCAGTATGCCCTCTTCAACTAGGTAGAGAAGGGACTGTCCAGTCTGGGTTGTGGACAAGTCTGGCTCATGGCCTCTTTTTGAAAAGTGTTCTTTGAACACAAACATGTTCATTTGTTGTATATGACTGCTTTGACACTACAATGGCAAAGATGGGTAGCTGGTCTCAAAGTCTAAAATATTTACCATCTGACTCTTCATAGAAAAAATTTGTAGGTCAGTCTGGGTATGGGTGCCAAAAAGATAGACGTTTGCAATCACCCAGGTCGAAGTCTTGCCAAGTAGAAGGATAATGACAAAAGAGTTGAAGATACTGGCAGTTGACTTAGTATGGTATTTGACTTTGGAATCTAAGCTGCAGAGAAAAAGTAGACAGAAGGAACTGATAAGGGACAGTTTCAGGGTTTACCTGGACTTCTTGAAAGACGTTGAAATAGAAGGCTGGAAATGATAGAAGTTTGTGGTCATAGAATACCAAATGTATGATTTCAAAGGAAGAGGAATTCTGGGTGGTGTGTCCCTGACGTGGTAGCTGAGGTTATATGGAACTGAGAAGAGTTTTGGCTAGATCATCCGTGTAGCTGCTGAGGCCCCCCAGAGTGGAGTAGAGAGGAAGAGGGTGAGCAAGGTGGTTGGTTTTCTTTTCTTAATTTCTAGGACTTATTAGCAAAAAACTATTTTTTTCTCACAGAACGGAGAATGTTGTAAGTAACATAGTATTTTAAATTATCAGGGTTTGAGGAGGTACTACATTCCCACGTTTAAGTTGAATTGCTAACAGTCAAAAATTTATTGCTTTGTGGCTCAGCGCCTGTGGCTCAATGGGCTAAGGCGCCAGCGACGTGCACTTGAGCTGGCAGGTTCGAATCCAGCCCAGGCCAACCAAACAACAATGACGGCTGCAACCAAAAATGGCCAGGCGTTGTGGCGGGCGCCTGTAGTCCCAGCTACTTGGGAGGCAGAGGCAAGAGACTCGCTTGAGCCCAGGAATTAGAGGTTGCTGTGAGCTATGATGCCACAGCTCTCTACACAGGGCGACAGCTTGAGGCTCTGTCTCAAAAAAAAAAAAAAAAATTATTGCTTTGTTTTTATAATTAGAACTTACAATCTTTAAATTTCTTTTGGTTTTCAGACTGCAGATATATATAATTTTGAGGAAACAGTTTATAGTCATCATATGTCTCCAATCGCCACCAAGCATAGTTTGGTAGCAGGTTTGTATGTGTATCTTTTTTGTCTTTTAACATACTGAAAAATTTCTTCCATTTACATCTAGTTAGCTTTGATGTGTACATTTTAACCCAGACAAAGATCCAAATTTCTTAACAAAAGAAGCAAAAACAAGTATACAATAATATTCCTCTCAACAGATATATGCAAGGTGAGCACTATGACAGTAGCTAGAATTAAAGAGTAGGAGTATATTCTGTCCCCTAAGGAGTTACTTTTCTTTTTCCCCTTTTTTTTTGTGGGAGCAATTACTTCTAAACTCTCAAAGTTTCAAAAATTTTACATAAACCAAGTTTAGCAATATTTCCAGTCTGACACAGTGAAGCAGGAAATTATTTCCTTCTATTTAAGATGGTGATGAAAATTAAACCCCATTTACAAAAGAGCACTTGAAACAAAAATATTCATTTATATAAGGAAGAAAAAATGACTTGTGGTGTCAGGTATTATTTCTGTGACCCTGCGTGAATCTTGTCACCTCTGGACACAAGTCAGCTGCTTTGTCTGTAAAGAAGAGCGAGGCACTGAGTTGTCTTGAGATCCATTCAGTCTGTGTCCACAGTTTCTATGAATCTGTTACTAGTGATTGGAAGTAAAATCACTAACTTGGAAAAACTAAGTTATTAAAATAAAATGATTTGATTTGATAAAGTGGCATAGAACTGCACATACATTGTCTAACATGAATTTCCTGGTTTTGATATCAATCTTTAGTTACCTAATTTATCATCATTGGGGGAACATAGCTAAAGGGCACATGGGCCTCTCTATAGTAGGTTTGCAGTTTCTTACAAATCTGTAATTATTTCAAAACAAAAGATATTACTATAATAGAGTTTCCTTACCACTAAAGTATAACTATAATTAAAGTAATTTTTCTAATTATAAATATGTAAAATAACTTGAATATACTTTTGGCATACATTTTTGTATTTCTGCATGCGTGCTGTAAAAATGTCATGATTCTTGATGATGATATCTTATTTTCTTTCAATGATGATTTATAATGAAGTTATTTTAAACCACATTTGTTTTTGTTTTTACAGTTGGTACTAGAGGACCCAAAGTACAACTTTGTGACTTAAAGTCTGGAGCCTGTTCTCACATTCTACAGGGTACTTTTTTATTTCAAACAACAATTACTTTGAGTAAACCATTCAATAAAAAGAAACATTACTAACAATCTATTCTTTGTAAGGGACATGACTGATGTATTTTGTGCTAGTTGTAAAAGTCAGCAAGGAAATAAAGATGCTTCTGTGCATTATTCTTATAAAACTGAACAATTGAGAAGACATTTACATGAACAATGGTCACAGGGAAGCTCAGACGATATAGAAAATAAAGGTCTAACCCAAAACCTTGTGTTATTTCCACATTTTAAAAAATAAACTACTAATGTCTCATGTGAATTTTTTAACATTTTGACTAATGAGTAAACATTGTTCTGAATATTTAGGTACATTTTTAGTAAAAAGTTTTAGAAAACAGATGTCAAACTAATACTTTGTTTTGTAAAAGTATGTCAATTTAAATTATTTTTGCTTGCCACAGATTCATGCACTATAAAAAAAAGAAAAATAAAGATATTTTTGCTACATTATCAGTATTAGATTGTCTGATTCTAAACAATGTAAAGATTGAATGTAATTTAGAAATATACATTTTTATTGGGTAGTGCCTGTGGCTCAGTGAGTAGGGCGCCGGCCCCATATCCCGAGGGTGGTAGGTTTGAACCCAGCCCTGGCCAAACTGCAACAACAACAACAAAGTGTATATGTATGTGTGTGTGTATATATATATACATATATATACACACACACATTTTTATTCATCTCTGAGAAAATATACTTGGTGAGATGGCTAGCATGTTTTTACATATTATGATTTCTATTAATAATAAAGTAGAAAGATACTATTACTGTGTAGTTTGAGTGGTTTCATTAGGTAAAAGTAAATTAAAATGTTGAAGTCACCCAATGAATTTACCACCTGTGCTTTTTAGGAAAAAAAAGTTTATATAAATGATTTTTATAATCACAAATTAAAGGGTTTTTTCTTTTTTAACTATGAGAAATTAGAAAGCATTTATATTTTTTAAAATGTTTATCTTGGCTCGGCCCCCGTAGCATAATGGTTGTGGCGCCAGCCACATACACCAAGGGTTCAAACCCAGCCCGGGCCAGCTAAATGACAATAACAACTGCAACAAAAAATAGCCGGGCATTGTGGCAGGTGCCTGTAGTCCCCGCTACTTGGGAGGCTGAGGCAAAAGAATTGCTTAAGCCCAAGAGTTGAAGGTAACTGTGAGCTGTGACGCCACGGCACTCTACCCAAGGCAACATAGTGAGACTTTGTCTCAAAAAAAAAAATGGGGCAGTGCCTGTGGCTCAGTGGGTAGGGCGCCGGCCCCATGTACCGAGGATAGCAGGTTCAAACCCGGCCCTGGCCAAACTGCAACACAAAATAGCCGGGCGTCGTGGCGGGCGCCTGTAGTCCCAGCTACTTGGGAGGCTGAGGCAAGAGAATCGCCTAAGCCCAGGGGTCGGAGGTTGCTGTGAGCTGTGTGACACCACAGCACTCTACCGAGGGCGATAAAGTGAGACTCCGACTCTAAAAACCAAAAAAGTTTATCTTGTCTGTTTTGTTGTAGTGGCCTTTTGGTATAGTGATAAGTAATTGAACTTTAGTTATATGGATTAAGTGGTATAGATTACCAGCCACTTTAAAAAAAGAGACTTGCTTATTCTGACAGTTCTTTCCAAAGGAAAACCATTTCTTTTATGATAAAATACCTCCATAGTCTTCACATTTAAACATGGATTATTAAAAATGTGACATAAATGATTATATTCGTTCACTTTTAGTATTTAAAAGACTTATGAATAGTCTAAATAAAGACTAAATATGAGAATATGTTTAATGTTTAATCTCACTTTCTTCAGAATCGTCAAATTATTGGTACTTTACCTTTTGATTTTCAAATATTTTGTAAGACTTTTAATACAGTTGTATTTGCAGGTCACAGACAAGAAATATTGGCAGTTTCTTGGTCACCACGTTACGATTATATCTTGGCAACTGCAAGGTAAAATTTAACTTATTTGGTTTTGAAGTTAATATTAGCAATTAATAAGCATTTTGAAAAGACTACATTTATGTAAGGTATATATTTTAGCATTACAGTAAAACCCCTTGTAAGTTTATATCACCAAATTAAATCTTCAACCTTTGCATCATACTCTTAATTCTAACTATCCATCTTGAAGGTGTTTGCCTTTTGGAACAAAAAGAAAACATGAGATCTATGTAATAATGCAGATTTACAAGCACAGGTGGTGAAACAACTGTGTTGTGTTATTTTTTGCACACAAAAGTATAGCATTATGTTAAAAATAGTTGCATTTTTATTCCTTTTCTTGAACCTAGAATTATTTTGAATCTGATATAACACAGCCATCCATTCACTGATAAAATTTACTAATGTTTAATGATAGCCTACCACGTGCCAAACATTGTGCTAAGGAGAAGAAGCAACCAAGGCTTAAAGAAGCTACTAATCTAATGAGGGATACAGTCAGAAAAATCAAGGATTACAGGACATCCTGAAAAATGCTTCAATAGAGATACTTTGTAAGGTGTAATGAAGGAGAAGAAAGCAGAAACATTTAACTCAGAGACTTGAAAAATTGGGGGGGTATTCTTTGTTAGAGGGAAGAGTATTGTGTATTTTATGTACTGGGGAGAAAGTACCAGTGGAGAGAAATAGATGAAGATAAGAAATGGAGGGAATAATTAATACATCCAGACCTTAAGTAGACAGGAGCATCTAACAGTCCGAATTGGGCGGAATGAAGGAAACACATGATTTGACACATGAAGAGCAGTGGAAGACTAAATGGAAAGAGGAAAAGGTAAATGTGAGTACAGTTAAGTTTGTAGCTTTAGCATAGAAGCTCAAGAAATGCAAACCTAATGGCCTCTATTGGTTATTATTGACTTGACGTCCTCTGTTGAAAATACAAGATTGGGGATACAATTTTGAGGGAAGGTAGTAAGGATCTGGAATAACAGGTTGAATAAGCACATAGGCTTACTGAGCAGTTGTGCTTAGTCGAAGGTGTAGACCACCGCTGAACTAAGCCATAGAAATCAAAACTTTAGATGAACAAACTGAACAATTTACATTTACCTCCGTGTTTAAAAATTGTTGAAGTCACCGGTATAAGGGTTGGAAATAAAATTACACAAAGGCTTATAGAAGGGATCAAGAACCTAATGATTGGGCGGTGCCTGTTGCTCAGCGAGTGGGGCACCAGCCCCATATACCGAGGGTGGCGGGTTCAAACCTGGCCCTGGCCAAACTGCAACAAAAAAATAGCCCGGCATTGTGGCGGGAGCCTGTAGTCCCAGCTACTTGAGGCAAGAGAATCGCCTAAGCCCAGGAGTTGGAGGTTGCTGTGAGACGAGTGATAAAGTGACACTCTGTCTCTACCAAAAAAAAAAAAAGAACCTAATAACCTATTAAGGTAGAATTATAAGTGTCAGTGTAAGAAAATTTAAAAATTTAAGGGGTTGGAAGTAGTAGTAAAAGATATTATATAAACATTTTAATAAAGATTTCAGTAGAAGAACTACCTGTTATAAAAGCAATTCATGTTAATTTTATAGAGATCTGTGCTTAGATTTTTTTTTAAAGCTGCCAACCTACCCTCTCTGTCATAGTTTAGTCCTCAAAGAAGCTTCTGTTAATAATTTGCAAAATGTGATGTTGAAATTTGTGATTTCTGAAGTATGGCAAAGTCTAGAATAGAAAAGGAAGACTGACTAAAGAATTAGTGAAGTGAGGAGTTAAAAAGAGCTTGTTTCCAATTCATATTGGGATGAATTTACATTGTTCATGCTTAACTTGGTTTTCTTGAGACCAGAGGGAAGCTAAGAGACTTTCAGTTCTCAAAGTCCCCCCAGGAATTTGAATCAGTACCAGATGGAGCTAGTTATTAGTGTTAAGAGTTGGTTCAACTCTAATCTGTTTCAGAAGAAACTTAAATCCTCACACTCATTTTATTGCAGACATTTTCTTCGATTAGAATGAAAGAAAAGCAAATTAAGAATGGGAAAGGCTAACTTTTTCCTGGCTATTCTCTTGGCTTCACTTGATGTTGATCTATAAAAAAATCAAGATTATATTAACAGAAGTCAATAAATTCTGTGATTCTCAAATGAAAAATAAGCTTACAAAATATGATATAATGTTCTCTCTTGCTTAAATGACATAGATAAACCCAATAGATTAGAATATTATTGAGGTCTTTATAAGGAGATGATGGCATCCGTTGATGTGATTAGAGGCACATAGGTTTGCTGGACATTTTTCTTTTGGGGTAGTATAGAAGCTGAAATTGACATGTGATCAGAGATTTGCCTCTCTTCACTTTCTCGAAAGAAAATAGAGATAAATAACTCATGTTTAAGTGACATTAAGTATAGTTCTTACATATCTGATAAAGATCGACTTGAGTACAGGAAACCAGATGGAAATATATTGTCCTCATTATTCATTTTACTCTCAATCTTTTATTATAAAAAGAAAAATAATCCCAAATTCATGCCAAATGATTCTTAAGCAAAGTGAAGTTAGTTAACTGCGTGATTGTCTTGAAGCATTTGAATAATAAAAACAATGTAGTAACAAACATGGTAGAAGCAAACCGCAAGCCTATCTAGGCCATGGAAGAAAAGATGATCATGTAATTAAAAACAACATAAAAAGCAGCAAAATTCTGTCCTTGTAATCTGAAAAAGGTTTACTCTTTTTTTGCTATTTATTTACTTCTCTGTGCTACTGTTAACTGAAAAGGCAAAAGTATAACCCCCAGGCCAGGTGCAGTGGCTCACACCCATAATCCCAGCATTCTGAAAGGCCAAGGCAGGCGAATCACCTGGCTTATAGTTCCAGATGAGCCAGAGTGAGACCCCCATCTCTAAAAACAGCCAGGCATTGGGCACCTATAGTCCCAGCTACTTGGGAGACTGAGGCAAAAGAATCGCTTGAGCCTAAGAGTTTGAGGTTGCTGTGAGCTATGATGCCATGGCACTCTACCAAGGGCGACAAAGTGAGTCTCTGTCTCAAAAAAAAAAAAAAAAAAACAAAAGAAAGTATTATCCCCTGCCAAATGTACAAATACATTTGCACTGTTATAATGAGACTTTGTTTGCCATAATACTGGAATGTTGGGTATCGGGTATAGTCAGTATCCTAGCTACATATGTCAATTTGAAATTTATTTCTTCTCAGTGCTGACAGTAGAGTAAAATTATGGGATGTGAGGAGAGCATCAGGATGTTTGATTACTCTTGATCAGCATAATGGGAAAAAGTCACAAGCTGTGGAATCAGGTAATGAAGAATGCATTAATATAGAAATATGACAATGTTGGTTTTTCTTCACATGGAAAAACTTTAATTGAAACTAAATAATAAATGCATATTGACAAATTATAAATGTTATCTTTTTTAAAAAGGTATTTACCATAAAGCACTTTATAAATTTACATAAACCAAATTATAGTTGTCTTTCTTCAAGGTGCAAGTAAGTATGGCAGTTTCACTTACCATTAAATTTTCAAAAATAGAAACTCTTCTGGTTGAACTTGCTATACTAATTTTGATTTTCCTCCAATGAAGCCAGCTTATACAAATTCAGTGCCTTTTAGGAAGCCACAGTACATTACAGAAATAGTAACATTTTGTGGCCATAAAATTCTGTTAAGTGTGAGTCGGCTGCAATCCATGTGACAGAGTACCTCAATTGCATTTTTACAATAAAATTTAATTTCTGTGTAGAAATTTTGATTCAGAATTAATTCTGGACCAGAAATAAGTTAAGATGAACTATATAAAACTTGGTTGTTTTGGTAATTTTTCTTAGTTAAAGATTAATCAGAGTATTAAGAATTACACTTTCTGGCTAGGCATGACAGCTCCCTTCTGTATTCTAACATTCTGGGAGGCCGAGGCAGGAAGATCACTTAAGGTCAGGAGTTCGAGATCAGCCTGAGCAAGAGCTTGTCTCTATCAAAAATAGAAAAGGTTAGCCTGGTGGGGTGGTATGTACACTTAGGAGGTTGAGGCAGGCGGATGGCTCCCCCACAGTAGTTTGAGGTTGAAGTCAGCTAAAATGATACCCTGCACCTAGCCCAGGTGACAAAGCCAGTTCCTGTCTCAGGAAAAAAAAAAAAAAAAAAATTATACTTTCTCAAACTTGTTAATTTTGTTTTTATTTTTGTTTTAGACACAGTCTCATTCTGTAACCCAGACAGGTCTTAAACTCCTGGCTTCAAGTACTTTTTTGTTCTGGGTCTCCCAAAGTGCTGGGATTGCAGGCATGATTCTTCACATCCAGCAAATTTATTCATTTTGAAAGTGATATAAATTTTGAGACTGGAACAGTTATTCTTTCCCTGTTAAGGCTTTTTTTAACAGAAAATACTAGTACTGTTGATTTTTAATAGTGCATTTTAGAAATGATTACTATTAGAAGTTTATGGTATTATATAAGGGGGATAAAAATGTTTAATTTAAAATTTTAATGTTAAACTACACACTTAATTGAATTTGATGGTATAGCTTCTTTGTTGGGAAAAAAACAATATTTGGGCAGAATTTTTTCCTTTGAATTTTCTTGTTTTTCTCTGTTTTTATGGTTCATATTTATGTATCATATCATATTCAAATCATCCAAAGGTTTGGTTAACTTTAAATATAATTGCCTGTAGTCTTGCCTACTCAGGAGGCTGCTGTGGGAAGATCACTTGGACCTAGGAGTTTGAGGTTGCAGTTAGCTGTGATCAGACCGCTGCACTCCAGCCTAGATGACAGAACAAGAGTCTATGGCTAATAAATAAATAAAATCAACTTAAATTTTTTAAGTAATTCAAATAGTTGTCTTTTAATATGTTTAAATAATTGTATCATCAGACATTAAAAATATGCTGAATACAGGAACAGGTAGACTGAACTGTGTTTTTTATTACAGCAAACACTGCTCATAATGGGAAAGTTAATGGCTTATGCTTTACAAGTGATGGGCTTCACCTCCTGACTGTTGGTACAGATAATCGAATGCGGCTCTGGAATAGTTCCAATGGAGAAAATACGCTAGTAAGAGACTTATACGTACATGCTGGGATATAAATTAAAGAAATAGATGTGTGACATATACTTTGTTTTTCTATGGAGATTTAAATCCATTTCTTGCCTTTGGATCACAGCTCTTTCTGAAAATTTTTTCTACTGTGTGAACTCGTAATTTTCAAATGAAGATAACCCCCTTCCATACTACTGCTTGCCATGTTCTTCTCGTGTAGTAGTCCACAGAGCCACTGTTTGTAGTAGGAATATGCCGTATCTCTCAAATATGTTGCGAAAGAATGAAAGATTGAGAATTGCAGATACAAATTAAAGTTATAGAGCTAAATAGTCGAATTTGATATAGGTCAAGTATTTGTAATTTAAAAATCCACAATCTAAAATGCTCCAAAGCCAAAAGTTTTTGAGCACCAACGTGATATTCAAAGGAAATGCTCATTGGAACTTTTCAGATTACAGATTTTCAGATTAGAAATGTTCAACCTGGCTCGGCGCCTGTGGCTCAACAGGCTAGGGCGCCAGCCACGTACACCTGAACTGGCGGGTTCAAATCCAGCCTGGGCCCGCCAAACAACAATGCAGGCTGCAACCAAAAAAAAAATGGCCAGGCGTTGTGGCGGGTGCCTGTAGTCCCAGCGACTTGGGAGGCAGAGGCAGGAGAATCGCTTGAGCCCAGGAATTGGAGGTTGCTGTGAGCTGTGATGCCAGAGCACTCTATCCAAGGTGACAGCTTGAGGCTCTGTCTCAAAAAAAGAAAAAAAAAAAAGAAATGTTCAACCAGTAATGCAAATATCCCAAAATCTGAAATCCACCACACTTAACGGTCCTAATCGTTTTGTATAAAGGATACTCAGCCTGAACTATACGTGACTAATAAACAAAACCCACCATGAATTTTATAGTACTAGAAAATATAATACTTTAATACTACTGGAATAGATATGTTTTGAATGTTCCACATTCTTATGTGGCAATTAATTTCTAGTACTTGTTTTTATATATATTATAGTCCTCACCAAGTGGACCTATGATTTAGTAACTTTCAGAATAAATTACCAGAAGTTTATAATTTGATTATAATGATAATAACTAATTTATTGAGAGCTTATGTTCTAGATACTGTGCTAATTATAATTACCACTTAATCTAAGTGCTGGAATACATATTGTCTTATTTAATCATCCTATCAACATGACGGTAGGTACTGTTACAACACTATACATGAGGAAAATGAGACCAAAACTTGCCTGAGTTTACACAATTAGAAAGCGACAGAGTTTGACACTAGATTCCACTCTGACTATACTAATGATTATACCTCTATCCCTTAAAGCTTTTATGTAGGTATTAATATTGATCATCTTTCTAATAATTATTTCTCAGATACCCTAGGTGTCACTGTCATTATTAATACTAATATTAATGTAGGGGCAAAATTGTTTATGTCTAGATAACTTTGAAGTTAGCTCATCCCTTATTTTGTTAAAGAGATACTTCTTTGTCATGTCTCAGAATAGAAATCCAGGCTTTGTGAAATATAATTTAGAATCTTCCATTCATCATATTGTAACATGTTCCTACTCAGGTCACATCTTCCTTTTCTCATTTTATTCACTTGTTTAATAAGTACTTATTGAGCACTTCCTATTTGCCAAGCAGTGTTAGACAGTAGTGGACGTAGAAACATCCTATCCTTATGGATCTTACATACATTCCAGGGAGAGGATGAAAAATATCAGTCAATCAATAGATGAACAAATGGATAAATTATATGTAAGACTGGGTGAATGTTATAAAGCAAAGCAAAGAATGGAGCATAGGAACTATTGGGAAGCTGGACTTAACTGTTTTATATAGGGCAGTCAGGGTAGACCTCCCTGAGAAGGTGATGTTTGTCCTGAAGGAAATGGAGTGACCCAACAGTTATTTGGGAGAGAGATCATTCTCTGGCAGAGAAAGGAAAAAGGTACCCTGAGGCGAGAGCATGCTTGGGATACTCAAGGAACACCTGAAAGATTCTTGTGGTTTGCATAAAGGGAGAGTGACAGGAGCTGAGGAACAGAAGGAATATTGGCAAGGGCATACAGGCCTTGTAGTTCTTTGTAAAGACTACTGTAAGTGGGATTGTTTTCTTGATTTCTTTTTCAGACAATTTGCTATTAGTATATAAAAGTGCTACTGATTTTTGTGTATTGATTTTGTATCCTGTGTCTTTACTGAATTCATTTACTAGTGCTAACAGTTTTTTGGTGGAGTCTTTAGGGTTTTCTCTATAAAAAATTATGTCATCTGGGGCTGGGGGTGGTGACACAAACCTATAATCCTAGCACTCTGGGAGGCTGAGGTGGGAGGATCACTTGAAGTCAGGAGTTCACGACCAGCCTGAGCAAGAGGGAAACCCTGTCTCTACAAAAAATAGAAAAATTAGTCGGATACAGTGGTATGGTCCTATAGTCCTTCCTACTTGGGGAGCTAAGGAAGGAGGATCCTAAGAGTTTGAAGTTGCAGTGAGCTATGATGACGCCACTCTACTCTACCTAGGGTGGCAGAACCAGACTCTGTCCCAAAATTAATTAATTAAATAAATAAATAAAATATAATGATGTAATCAGGCTGGGCACAGTGGCTCATGTCACATCTGTAATCCTAGCACTTTGGGAAGCTGAGAGATGCAAGTCCCTTGAGGTCAGGAGTTTGAGATCAGCCTGAGCAAGATCGAGACCCTGTCTCTACAAGGTAGAAAAATCAGCCAGGCACAGTAGCATGTGCCCAGAGGCCCAGCTACTTGGAAGGCTAAGGCAAGAAGATCATTCAAGCCCAGAAGTTTGAGGTTGTTATGAGCTATCATGATGCCCCTACACTTTAGCCCCGAGCAAGAACCTGTCTCAAAAATAAGTTAATTAATTAATTAAAAATTTAAAGAAATAAAGATTATGATACCCATAAATGGGGACAATATAACTTCTTCCTTTCTGATTTGGATGCCTTTTATTTCTTTCTCTTGTTCAATTGCTGTCATTGGGACTTAAGTTACTGTGTTGAATAGATGTCGTGAAGAGCAACTTTTTCTTGTTGCAGATCTTAGAGGAAAATCTTACAATTTTTCCTCATTCAGAATGATACGATCTGTGGGTTTGTCATATATGACCTTTACTCAACATTCCTTTAGGAACATTCCTTCTATACCTAATTTGTTGAGAGTTTTTATCCTGAAGGGACTCAACAATTTTGTCACATGATTTTTTTGCATCTGTTGTAATATTCATATGGATTTGGTTGGCCTTCCTTTTGTTAATGTGATGTATCACGTGTATTTGTTTGCATATGTCAATAATTACTGCTTCCTTGAGATGATTCCCATTTTATCATAGTGAATGATCTTTTTAATACACTGTTGTTTAAGTTGCTAATACTCTGTTAAGGATTTGGACATTTAGTTTTACTATTTTTTGTTTCTTGTATGATTTTGGTATGAAAGGTAACCTTTGGCCTTGGAGAAGGTGTTTGGGGGCATTTTTCCCTCTTTAATTTTTTAGAAGAGTTTGAGAAAAATTTATATTAGTTCTTTACATATTTTTAGAATTGAGCAGTTAAGCCATTCCGTTCTAGACTTTTTTGTGATGGCAAACTCTTTATTACTGATTCAATCTCCTTATTCATTATTGGTTTGCTAAGATTTTTGTCTTCATAATTCAAATTTAGTAGATTGTAAAGAAAAGGGGAAAAAAGGAACAAATTCCATAGGTTGTATATGTCCAAGAACTTATCCATTTCTCTATGTTATCCAATTTGTTGGTGTAAAATTATTCTCTTTTGTTCTGTATTTCTTCTTTTATTTTTTTTTTCTGTTCTATATTTCTGTGGTATTAGTTATAATGTCTTTTTTATCTCTGATTTTGTTTGAGTCGTCTCTCTCTTTTTTTATTTTTTAGTCTAGATATTAGCTTTGCATATCTTTTTGAAAAACTACTCTTTGTTTCTTTAACTTTTGTATTTCTAGTCTTTATTTATATTCTGGTCTTTATTATTTCCTTCCTTTTACTAATTTCGTGTTGTTAATTTTGTTCCTATTTTTCTAGTTCCTTGAAGTCAATATTAGGTTGTTTGATTTTTTTTCATGTAGGCATTTGTTGTAAACTTTCCTCTCAGAACTGCTTTTGCTATATTCCATAGGTCTTGGTCATTGTATATTTCCATATCTGTCTTTAATTCCCCTTTCAATTCCTTCATTGAACCAATGCATATTCATGAGCATGTTACTTAATTTCCATGTATTTGTAAATTTTCTCACGTTCCTCCTGTTATTAATTTCTAGTTTTATACTATTCGGGTCTAAAAAGATATTTGATATGATAATCTGTCTTCTTAAATTTGTTAAGACATGTTTTATGGCTTAACATATGATGTTAAGAATGTTAAGGCAAATGTTCCATGTGTGTAAGTAAGAAGAGTGTTTATTTTGCCGCTATTGGATAGAATGTTTTTTACATGTCAGGTACATGAATGCAGTTTAAATCTGATGTCTCTTTGTTGATTTCGTCTGGGTAATCTGTCCATTGCCGAAAGTGGAATGTTGAATTCTCCCACGGTTATTGTATTGTAGTCTCTCTCTCCCTTCAGATCTATTGATATTTGCTTATATTTATTTAAGTGCCCCAATATTGGGAGTATATATATTTACAGTTGTTACATACTCTTACTGAATTGGCTCTTTTATCCATATAAGACCTTTGTCTCATTTACAGGTTTGGATTTAAACTCTATTTTATCTAGTATAAGTATAGCTACTTCTTTTCTCTTTGGTTTCTATTTGCATGGAATATTTTTTTCCACCCTGTTACTTTCATTCTATGTGTGCCCTTAGAGGTGAAAGGAATCATTTTAATCCTTTTGTGGATCTTTTCTTTCTTTCTTCCCCTTACTATCTTCTTTTATGGTTAAGTGATTTTTTTTCTGACAGTATGTTTTGATTTTCTGCATTTTATTTTTAGTATATCTATTATAGGGTTTTACCTTGTGGTTACCATGAGGCTTATAAAAACCATAGCTATAAGAGCTTTTTAAAGCTGATAATGAATTTACTTTGATCACAAGGGGAAAAAAACTACACTTTAACTCCACTCCCCTTCCCTATTTTTGGTGTCACAGCTTACATCTTTTTATGTTGCATATACCTTAATAAATTATTTTAGTCATTGTTACAGTATTATTCTGAATTTGCCTATGCACTTACTTTTACAAATTAGTTGTATACTTTAAGAGGTTCTTGTATTGCTCATTAGCATTCTTTTCTTTCAGCTTGAAGAATTCCCTTAGCATTTCTTGTAAAATAGGTCTGGTGATGATGAACTCTATCAGTTTTTGTCTGGTAAAACCTTTATCTTCCTTTCATTTCTTTCTTCCCTTTTCTTCTTCCTCCTCCTCTGCCTTCTCCTCCTCTTCCTTCTCCTCTAGCCAAGTGACCTTGATCAAATTACTTAGCCTTTATAAATGTTTTATTTTTTTTTTTTGAGACAGCGCCTCAAGCTGTCGCCCTGGTTAGAGTGCTATGGCGTCACAGCTCACAGCAACCTCCAACTCTTGGGCTTAAGCAATTCTCTTGCCTCAACCTCCTTAGTAGCTGGGACTACAGGCGCCTGCCACGATGCCCGGCTATTTTTTGGTTGTAGTTGTCATTGTTGTTTGGCAAGCCCGGGCTAGATTCGAACCTGCCAGCTCTGGTGTATGTGGCTGGCACCTTAGCCACTTGAGCTACAGGTGCCGAGCCTAAATGTTTTCTTTTAATATAATAATGCCTATCTTGGCTGGGCATGGTAGCTCATCCCTATAATTCTAGCATTTTGCAAGGTAGAGGCAAGAGGATTGGTTGAGGCCACCAGTTCAAGACCAGCCTGAGCAAGAGGAGACCAACAAAAATAAAAAAATATAGAACTAGCTGGGCATAGTGTGCATACCTGTAGTCCCTAGCTACTGGAGAGGCTGAGATAGGAGGATTGCTTGAGCCCAAGAGTTAGAGGTTGTGGTGAGTAATGTGACACCACTGTCCTCTAGCACAGGCAATAGTGTGGGACCCTATCTTGAAAAAGAAAATAAAAATAATATCTGTCTCATCATATTATTTTGAGCATTACATGAACTAATACATGTAAAACACTTTGCACATTATCTGGCACAGCAATAGTTGACATTTAGTAAATGTGTGATTATTATTAATTATTGTGCTGATTGTTGTTTTACAATAAAATGAGTTGCCTTGTTATTGAATCTCTGCATCACTGTATTCACTTAGTGACTAGATATGTATCTTACCTGGGGCAACAAAAGGGATTCATTTAAGATAGGAAAGTATATTTGTCATCATCCTGTCCTCACCAAATCATCTTCCCCAAAATCTTTTCAAAGCCTGCCTTAAATACCACCTTTAAGACATCATAGCCAAAAGTAGCATTTTTTTCAAATCCTTTCAAAATAATGTATAACATGCCACTTACATACTGCTCTTATGGTAAACATTTCTGTTTATAAAATGGGGTCCTTAGATATTGACCTATGAAGTGTCGCACACTTAATAAATTGTTGATTCCTCCCTTCCTTAATTTTTTATTTGAACTTCATTACATAGACATTGAACATATATATATATATATATATTTTTTTTTTTTTTTTTGAGACAGAGCCTAAAGATGTCGCCCTGGGTAGAGTGCTATGGCATCATAGCTCACAGCAATCTCCAGGTCCTGGGCTTAAGCAATTCTCTTGCCTCAGCCTCCTAAGTAGCTGGGACTACAGGCGCCCGCCACAGCGCCTGGCAATTTTTTGGTTGTAGTTGTCATTGTTGTTTGGCAAGCCCCGTCTGGATTCAAACTCACCAACTCTGGTGTATGTGGCTGGCACCTTAGCCACTTGAGCTACAGGCGCCAAGCCAACATTGAATATATACTGTTAGATAGTCTTCGAGTCTACAGGTGACCTGGTCACAGTAAGAATTTAGAAAGATTAGCATGACATTAAGTTGCAGGAGATATTAGAGGAAGAAAGTCTAAGACAGCAGTTCTCCACCTGTGGGTAGAGACCCACAGGAACTGTATTAAAGGGCCGCAGCATTAGGAAGGTTGAGAACCACTGTCCAAGGCACAAAGACAAAAGTTAATGAGCTTGTTCAAACATACTTCATTCAACACTTTCCAATTCATATTTGGGAAAGAATCTGGTATAGTAGAAAGGCTATATAGCAGTTTTTTGGCTAGGTATTCTGATAAACAAATGTGAATAAGGCTATTTCAGTCTAACAGTTTATAATTTCTCCAGGGGTATCAGAGAATTACTAATTGGGAAGTGTTTTGTGTTCTTTACACACATGCTCCCGTATCATTCCACAAATTTTTCTATGTATAGGATCAAAAAACACAATTGAAGTTTATACTTTTAAACATGTATCTAGGAACTTACTGAGTACCTATTTATTCCAGGTGCTCTCATGCTCATTACTTAATTTACTTTTTCACAATAACTCTATGGGTAAATTATTTTGTTTCATATAACAGAAAAAAAAGAATGAAACTTGGCAGTTAAATCATTACTCATAAGGGCAAAAAAAAAAATAGATTTTAAAACCTTAGTCTGCTGAATGAAGGTTTAACATTTAACCCCTACAGTCCTGGTACCATAAAGTAACTAAATGCAATGTGTCCATTTCTGGCACATGTTGACCTGACAGGAAAGTAAGCCAAGTGTAGTATCCACAGATTATCTGCATATATCCATTTTTGCCTCAGTGTTTCTATTTTCATACATGCACACACTCCTCCCTAACCTTTAGGAAAAAGGCAATCACTATTTAAATTCTAGTATTAGCCATGGTGAAGGAGGTTCTAGGTTTGTAGATTATTTAGAGATCTTTTAAAATGAAAATTTCTTTTTCAATAGGATTGGGGTGGGGCCTAGAAATTTGCATGTCTAACTATCCAGGTGGTGCTCACACTGCTGGGCTTGCATACTATGCCTTTGGAGTCCAAGTGCAGAATTTTAAGTTTTTTCCCAAATACATAATTATTTCTGTAAAGCTGAAATTACAGTATACAGTTTTCATACTGTTTGTGTTCTGCACTTTTTTACATTTAGCCTTTATCCCTGTTTTCTGCATAATTTTCATAATTGTGATTTATGTAAACCATAGTTAATATGTACATATAACATTATTAGGAATATCCATCTGTTCTGAGTCATTTATCCATTCTAGTTAATGCTACATTGAATACTTCTGGGCAAATAGTTTTTTGCTTTTTAATTATTTCCTTAAGATAAATTCCCATGAGTAATTATTAGGTCAGGGAGTAAGAATATCTTTATTGTTTAAGGGATACAATTTGGCAAGATGAAAAAAAGAGCTTTGGAGATGGACAGGGGTAATGATTGCACACAAGATGAATGTACTTGATACCACTGAAATATACATTTAGAAATCTTAAGATTAAAACACTTTGTAAATAAAAAGAATAGAAGGTTATACATTCCCCCAAACAAAAGAATATCATTCTTTTGAAGAGAATAGTAGCATAACAAACTATTAGACCTTTTAGAAGAAATAACCAAATTATAGTGCCACCAACATATTTATCTCCCTTGTACCAATATTAAATGTCTTACATTTCTTGAAAGTTTTTACTGAATGGTAAAACTCTTCAAAATTGTCTTAATCTGTATTTTTATTTCCATTAGAGTTGAAATGTAAATAATTGCCCTTTGGATTTTTTTACTATTTGTATTTCCTTTTATGTGAAATGTATATTCATGTTATTGACTCTTGTTTCTATTAAGATATTGGGCATTTTCCTTAAATTTAAAAGATCTCTTTTTATAGGATAATATTTGAAGTAAGTATTTTTCCTAGTCTTTGTTGTCTTTTTAGTTCCGATTTAAGAAAACTAACTTTATGATTTTAATCCTACAGGTCAACTATGGAAAAGTTTATAATGACAGTAGAAAAGGATTGAAATTCACTGTCTCCTGTGGCTGCAGTTCAGAATTTGTTTTTATACCATATGGTAGCACCATTGCTATTTACATAGTTTACTCAGGAGAACAGATAACTATGCTTAAGGGACATTATAAAAATGTTGACTGCTGCGTATTTCAGTCTAATTTCCAGGTAAGAGTGATGCTTAAGGGAATGTAAAATGTCAAGTAACTAGCTTGCCAGACTAGTTTTATATAAAAGACTAAATTATGATTTCATTCTGAGGGGTTATACTTTTAATACACATTTGAGCTAGAATTTATTCAATGGCAGATAATACTGCCTAGGTTCTTAAATGCCATAGGGTATATGAATGCGTCAACACAATACTGTGCAACTGGAATAAACTTTCTTTTGCATATGGACTCTATTTATTTAGCAGTTGAAAATCTGTGGTGAATTAAAATAATTTCTTGGCAAACAATCTTTTGGTTAAAAGTGAAATATAAGTGTTTAATCTCAAAATTTAGTTTGTGTGTCTTGGTGAATTAAAATAATTTCTTGGCAAACAATCTTTTGGTTAAAAGTGAAATATAAGTTTTTAATCTTAAAATTTAGTTTGTGTGTCTTGGTTCATATATGTGTGTGTATTGTATAAAATGTTGTTTATTTCTTCCTTATTTTCTGTCAATGGCTAACAAAAGTATGCTTTTGAAGTTAATACACACATAATTTTTTAAATACCTATGGCTTTTGTTTGTTTAACATCCTGACCCCCGGCTCGGCGCCTGTGATTCAATGGGCTAAGGCGCCAGCCACATACACCTGAGCTGGCGGGTTCGAATCCAGCCCGGGCCCACCAAACATCAATGACGGCTGCAGCCAAAAAATGGCCGGGTGTTGTGGTGGGCACCTGTAGTCCCAGCTACTTGGGAGGCGGAGGCAAGAGACTCGCTTGAGCCCAGGAATTGGAGGTTGCTGTGAGCTGTGATGCCACAACACTCTATCCAAGGTGACAGCTTGAGGCTCTGTCTCAAAAAACAAAACAAAACATCCTGACCCTTCTCTTCCATGTCACCAAAGAAGCAGTTGTTTCCCCTTGCCCCCACCCCTGGACAGATCTGTGCACAAGTTGTCTCATGCTCCTTTAAATGAGTCTAATACAGCAGGATGGTTGGTATTTTGCCTGTTTTGTAGATAAGGAAAATGAAGCTTATAAAAGTTAAACACTGACAGAGTGAAAATTATAGCTAATTAGAGATTTAAGGGACTTTAATGATCATCTAATGAAGCTCCTATTAATTTATTCATTAATACTGATTATTTATTTTGTGCCCAGCACTGTGCTATAAAACATATAGGCCTGATTTTTTAGACAATACACACCAATATGGCAATATCCATGACTAAAATATTCAGATACTTATATATCCTGCTGGTTGGTAAACAGCTGCCACACCAAGCCTATCAACTGATTTCCAGCCTCAGCCCCTTCCCTGGGACCTCTTATATTTTATCTTAACCCAGCAACAACCCAGCTGGGGATCCTGCTTCAGCTCTGTGTCAGTATCTCCTGATTAGGTGGTATCCTAATGTACAAGATGTTAAACATTTTTCATGTTTCTTTTGGGAGAAGAAAGCCAAAGCAACAGAGGTGATGTGACTTGCTTCATTTAATCTGCAGATAGTTATTTACAAAGCACAATTCTCTATTCAAAGAAATCCTTGAATACCGTCCTTCTTTTCTTGTCCACAGTCACTTTGCGACACAGCCTAGATGTTAACCCAGGTATTGTGCCGACAAATTATTGCTTCCTACCGGATTGGAACTTCGTAATAGGTGTGCCCAGAATGGATTGAAATTGTGCCAAGATACTGATTTTTCTCAGTCCCTAAAATAGCTGAGATAGTCAGAGGCCTGGGGTCAGTTACTGACAACTGACAAATACCACTCCTATATGTGCTATGAACTAGCAAAAATTTTAATCACATCAGAAAACTCCTAACTTTTATCCCATTTCACCTGTTATGATTCTGAAAAGGAAAATAATTATAAATCTCAAAAGTAAAAGATGATAAAACTTTTGCTTCCATTTAGCTGCAAAACCCTTTTGCAAATTAAATATTACATTCAACTATTTGAAAATAAAATATAGGAATTCTATCATAAGTGTAAAAATCTGACAAGATATAATCAACATCAAAATAAATTACAGCAATAGACATTTCTTATTTATACTAGCATGGGGTATTTTTGTGGTCTCAAAGTATCACCCTACAAAATATTAAATACAAAGGTATAAACTGATCTTTCTCTAACAAAGCCTGGCATATATCACCTAAATCAAATGATCAAAGCTAACGACCCAGTTATGTGGCATCACTGCTGTGATATTCCTGGCAAAACTGAGTCACCCATATTTAATCAAGCCAAATTTGAGATATATTTTACAATAACTGGTGGGTGTCTTCAAAATTGTCAAAGACTGGAAAACCAAAGAAAGACTGAAGAACCATTTCAGATTGAAAATTAAAGAGACATGACAAAGTATATAGTGCTTGATTTTTAACTGGACCCTTTTGTTACAAAGAACAGCATTGGGACAATTGGCGAATCTGGAATAGAGTCAAAGAATTAGAGACAGTAGTAACAATGTGAATTTTCTGATTTTGTTGGTTACATTGTAACTATATAGGAAAGTGCCCTTGTTTGTGGAAGTATTCACTGGGTTACTCAAAAGTGATAATGGCCTCATGTTGGCTACTTAGGAAGGGAAAAAAATGTTTTCCTGCACTTGTAACTTAAGTTTTGAAACTGTTTTGTAGGAAAATCTAATTCCCCAAATGAACCCCTACATCTACCTCAAATCCGGCATATCTTCTTAATTCAAAAACCTCCAAGTGTTCTTTGTTAGTCATTCAGATTTAAGTGCTGCCTTTTAAAATCATTCTTGAACATCCACAAAGTATCCTTTAATACTCATTGTGTTAGCATTTATCGTGAATTGACTCATAAGCTTTTCTCACCAAGTTATCTCAGATATATCTCTTGCCTTCTGAAGGAAACTAGTCGAGGGCAATAAACACCTGAACATATTTTTGCATCATCCATAGTTAGTGTAACCATATATTCTAGATTTTGTAATACAATCAGTAAAATTTTGTTTTACTTAGGAAATTTGATAATGTATATCTAGTTTAATTTTTATTAATTTAACTTTATATTTTCTCTTTCCCCAAACCCTGACTTAAATAGAAAATACTAATTTTACCATGCCTTAAAATGTTTTTGATATGTACAATAGTAAAAATAAATAATCACATAGCAGAACACAGATAAAAAGAATACAGAATATAGATAAAAAGTGTATTATTAGATGCAGTGGTCAGAAATACAGAAATATATTTGTGAGAAAACAAGTCATTTAGGATTTTTATAACCACTTAACATTTTAGTTTTAGCCCTTTTTTTCATTTGCACAGTAGTTTATTATTACTATCATTACTGACCTACTGTATTGTCCTGTTTGATATTGTTTTTTCCCTTGACACTGTGTATTTGGTTTATATTGTACTCTTTTCATGAGTATTTTCATTTAGTATTGTCATACATTATGTGTCATTAAGTATTCTTCAAAACAATTTTAATGGCAATATAATGTTCCATTGTGTGACTACAGCATTAATTTGCTAATAATCACTAACAAGCAGATAGTTGTTTCTATTTTTGTTATAAATATTACAATGAATTATATGTGTAGCATCATAACCTGTAGAAAAGCATACAAAAACTTTTGATATATCCTTAAGATCCTATTCTCAGGCGGCGCCTGTGGCTCAATGAGTAGGGCACCTGCCCCATATACAGAGGGTGGTGGGTTCGAACCTGGCCCCGGCCAAACTGCAACAAAAAATAGCCAGGCGTTGTGGCAGGTGCCTATAGTTCCAGCTACTCGGGAAGCTGAGGCAAGAGAATTGCCTAAACCCAAGAGCTAGAGGTTGCTGTGAGCTGTGACACCATGGTACTCTACTGAGGGCAGCAAAGTCAAACTCTGTCTTTAAAAAAAAGATTCTATTCTCTAAAAAGATTATACCACTTTATACCGTGAATGTGAGAGTATCTATTTTACTGCCCCATAGAAATGTTTTCAGTAATAGCTAATATAACATATTCTCTCACTTTATTGGCAGGGGGAGGGAGCATTGTTCACCCATGAACACACAGCATATCCATAGACTGTACATTCGCCCAAACTTCCCCTTATAAAGTAAACTTCTGAACAGCCTGGATCTGCAGGTGCTTCTGTTGAATAGCAGCCAGTTAGGCAGCTATAGGCTAAATAACACTTTTTGTGAATTTATGCCCTGTTTTAGTAGAAACTCATATCATTTCTTCGTCAAAGTGTATATTAAAGCTCAGTGATTGACGAAGAAAGATAAACCCTTTTTTCCATTTTTTTTTACTTTCTATTCTGACATTTGAAATATATAGATACTATGATTGGTAAAAACCACTAGCACAATGAGTTTTTCTATAAAATTTTCACAGCATCAGTTAGCTCTAACATATCCTAATACAATTTTTAAATACAAAACAAAGCTATACTACATCTTAAAGGAAAAAAAAGAACACCTGCCTAGTCTTTTTAGGGAATAGAAATAGAATTAATGTAATCAATCTTACCTAAGAATTAATCATTTCAAAAATGGATATAGTTCATTTAAGTTTGGTACCAGTTTTAAATTGATCACAATCACATTTTTGTTGTCTGTGTTGTAGGAACTTTATAGTGGTGGCAGAGATTGCAATATTCTTGCCTGGGTGCCATCTCTATGTGAACCTGTTCCTGATGAGGAGGAGGTAAATATTTGTACAAATTGTACAGTGTTTTCTAAATCATGAGGGATAAAGTTTTATTAATTTACTTTATATGGGAGAGACTTTTAAAGCAATTCTTTTTATTTTTGTGATTATAAACATAATTTGCCTATCATCACACATTTGGAAAATTTTGAAAAATATCAAAAGAACATACAATTTCTTAAGTTGAATTAGTCAACATTAACATTCTGATTTATTCTTGATTTTTTTCTACTCACATGGTTTTTAAAACATAATTAATATCATAGTAGGACATACAACTTGATATCTTTAGTAGTTAACATGGTACAATAGTCTTTTTCTACGTCATTAATAACTATGTAAACATTATTTATGACATAGTATTTTTTCATTTGTATACCACAATTTAAATATTTACATTTTTGCAGACATTTCTGTTGATTATTATAAATAACATCAAGGTAAATATCTGTTCTTAAATTTTTCACATTTCTCAGTATTTCTTTGAATAGATTCCTAGAGGTAGAATTATCTCTTAAATGATCATGTATGACATTTTTTAAGGTTCTTTGTTCACTGTCAAATTTTACCAATTTACCCTCCGACCAGCAATGCCAGTTTCTATCAGAGCATAAATTAATATAAATTTGACAGTGTGAATAAAAAACCTTAAAAATGCAATGGGTAAACAAAGATGAATAAGATACAATCCGTGGTCTTAATAGCCTCTGTATTTTTTCTTTTTTTTTTTACTTATAACATCAAGCAATAGAAAGATAAGGATTCTCTAAAGGTGTTTTCTCTCCCACCAAAGAGTATTCCACTGCGCATCCTCATTTTATCTTAATTTCTAGTATATAAAAAGTTTAATATATAAAAACAACATTTAGGGTGGTGCCTGTGGCTCAAAGAAGTAGGGCGCCGGCCCCCATATACCAGAGGTGGCAGGTTCAAACTTGTGGCCAAAAACTGCAAAATAAATAAATAAATAAATAAATAAATACAACATTTGCATAGATAATTTTTTGAATTGGATAATGTAGTTAGAAGTACCTCAAGGTAATCTTAACCAAGTCATAGTAAAAACAAAACATCTTAAATGGAGATAGAAGAGAGTTATTGATGGAATAAATTTGATATTCAGAAAACATTTTTCATATACTGTCTTTAATTCCTTTAATGAAAATATGACTGTATCAAAAAACATAGTAATAGAATTTTTACAGGGATAGTTGACAGTCCCTAGCAACTGTTGAAAATTTATTTGCAACTGTTATGTAAATCCTGGCAATTATTTTCTTTTGGCCGCTAATCCAAGGAAAGAAAGAAGAAACGTGTTGATAAATCTTCAAGCAGCTGGCCAGATGCCATCTGTGTACTTTCAGATTTCATCACATGTCTAATTGGGTTTATTACGGCTTATTGGTTTTAGTATACAGCTGTATTTTGATGATGGATTATTCTTCTGGATAAAGTCTTATATGGTCAAATAGATGGGTTTAGCCATTTATTTTGCATTATTATTTCATTATTGCATCCTGCTCTTTGGAGAATTACTGTATACATTAAATCCAAGTTATAACACTATAGGCCATGTTAAGAAGTATAACAATCATTTACCAAGTGAAAACATTAGAAATAAATGAAAAGGAAATCTATCATGACTTATAAAAAGATATTAAGAGCAAACTAAATTGTTTCATTTATAAAGACATTGTGTAAAAGACATTTATTTCCTTGTTTATGTAATTACAGTGATAGTTTTAACTCCTATATAAAAAACTCTGTATATGAAAAATTAAGCAAAACAAATAGAAAATCCAATAGAGATATGTGACAAGTTGAGATTTATATTTAAGTTTTAAAGCTATAAAACCTTATCTTTTAAAATACACTGTTCGGCTTGGCGCCTGTGACTCAAGGGGCTAAGACGCCAGCCACATACACCTGAGCTGACAAGTTTGAATCCAGCCCAGACCGCCATTGATGGCTGCAACCAAAAAATAGCCGAGCGTTGTGGTGGGCACCTGTGGTCCCAGCTACTTGGGAGGCAGAGGCAAGAGAATCGCTTAAGCCCAGGAGTTGGAGGTTGCTGTGAGCTGTGATGTTACAGCACTATACCCAGGGTGACAGCTTGAGGCTCTGTCTCAAAAAAATAAATAAATAAAATAAAATAAAATACACTGTTCAGAATCTTTAAGGTAGTAGTCCTTTCATAGTGATATTAAATGGCTTGTGCTAAGGTTATTTCCATAAAACTTTAGTTTGAAAGCTTCCTATCAATGTAGGTACAACATGAATATGGTTGTGGTACAGATCCCAGTAGTCTGTCTTCACTAGACCCTGACTCCACAAGATCCCTTGCATGGATGTTATACAATTTGGCTCATATTTAAAAGTGTTTTTATCTCAGCTATCAAACAAATGACTTGCAGTTTCCCAAGGTGGCAACATGGCACAGTACAAAATAAAATACACACACACAGAGACTTAGTTTTTAGCTTCAGGTAAACCTGTGTTTGGATCTCAGTCCTGTCATTCATGACACTTGTGATCTGGGACAAGTTTATGATATTTCCAAATATTTGAATTGTCAAACAAAATTGTCTGAGATTTCATTTCAAATCCACACTTAAGAGAAAATTTACCTCCCACCAACAGAGATAATCCCTTATGAGTGTTTCTCCTGATACCCAAAGTTTCTATTAAAAGAAAGGAGGGTCATTGGATGATATGGACAAGATTCATGGTCTTTAAGCATAAATCCTATTATTTAGTCAGCAGGCTGTTTTATTCTGAGAAATCTGGCATCCTTTTGCCTCCACTTTCCAAAACTTGGGCATGATCAAGGCAAACCTATTTGTAACTTCTTTTTTTTTTTGAGACAGAGCCTCAAGCTGTCGCCCTGGATAGAGTGCTATGGCATCACAGCTCACAGCAACCTCCAATTCCTGGGCTCAAGCAAGTTTCTTGCCTCCACCTCCCAAGTAGCTGGGACCACAGGCGCCCGCTACAACGCCCGGCCATTTTTTGGTTGCAGCCATCATTGTTGTTTGGTGGGCCCAGGCTGGATTCTAACCTGCCAGCTCAGGTGTACGTGGCTGGCACCTTAGCCCGTTGAGCCACAGGCACCAAGCCCCTATTTGTAACTTCTAATCTCATTTTCTTATGTGAGATCTATAGGGAAGATTTATTACATTTTAAATCTAACCTCTCATCAAGAATCTTATTTTTTTTTACTTTCATACAGTACATAGCTTGTTCTACTTGCCGCATTTGTAGATGTACGATCACTGACTGACACAAACAACCTGAGACTTTTCAGTAATTACCAGTGAGAAGTTTGAAAGTTATCAATATGTATCCTAGCAAATGATAAGTTTGATTTTTCCTCCTGCCCATTATTTGCACCTGGACTAGGCCCCCTCTAAACTTAACTCTTTTTTATGTCCATTACATTTACAACTGCCGGTAGAACTGGCACCCTGGTGAGGTAGGAGTTCAGGCACAGACACAGATGTCCACTAGGAGGAGATGTTGTAGAGAAAAGTGAAATATCCCTCGAGTGGATCTCAAACAGTATTGTGTACTATACTCATCTACATTGCTACTGCAGCTTTTAATTACAAACATGATATTTTACTTGTGATTGTTTTAGCAATAAAATATATTTCTAGTATTACTGTAATGCATTATTACTATATTTTATTAAAAACAGGAAAATAATTTATGTAACTACATTATGATTTGTACTATGTTTTGTGCATCATAGCAAACATAATGAAATATACTTTTGCTGAGTTTTCAAATGAAATTAACATGTTTAATAGACATTGGGCTTCTAAGGTAAAATTAGGAGGCGCATAAACTTCATGTGGCTATCCTACCTAGGGACATTTTTGGTAGATATTGAAGGCAGAATTAAAGGCTTCTAAAGACAGAGTAGGGAAGAGGAATCACTTAACCCCCAGTGACAATGCATCTTTGAGTAACTCTCATGAAATAACCTAACTTAGTAAACTATAAACTCAAGACAGAAAACTCAGTAAATGTTTGGATGAAAGAATAAATGAACAGACTTCAGTATACTACTATTGCAAATAAAAGTGGACTGCTGCTAGCAATTAGTGAATAGTCAACTAATAGTTTTATGTATGAACATTTGGGACATAATGGATATTTGGTTGTACACCTAAGTGACAGTAGTCAACATCAGGTTTAGTAATGTACTCTGATCTAATTAACAAATGTAAAAAATGCCTAAATTAATACAGGCAGTACAGGGTTACAGACGTAATGGCATTCCATGCTTACAAACATGCTCCCAACACTCCACAGAAGAATAACTTAAATAATTAAATTAATAATTCAAGAGCTAGCTTCTTCCACACATTTAAACAAATTCATATGGTATAAGTAGTTCATTGGCACAGCATTTTTTTTTTTTTTTTTTTTGAGACAGAGCTTCAAGCTGTCACCCTGGGTAGAGTCCCATGGCATCACAGCTCACAGCAACCTCCAACTCCTGTGCTCAAGTAATTCTCCTGCCTCCGCCTCCCAAGTAGCTGGGACTACAGGTGCCCACCACATGCCCGGCTATTTTTTGGTTGCATCCATCATTGTTGTTTGGCGGGCCCAGGCTGGATTCAAACCCGCCAGCTCAGGTGTATGTATGTGGCTGGCGCCTTAGCTGCTTGAGCCACTGGTGTCGAGCCAGCACAGCATCTTTATGCTAGCAGTTAGTTTTATGGTACAGCATCTCTTTTGTCTTAACTTTTTTATTCAATTTTGTGAATCCGTGGTTACCCTATGACCATGCCTCCTGAGCAAAAGTCCACTGCAAGTCCAGGTGAGCCTGCAGCAAAGAGAAAGGTGATTACAATGGAAAAGAAAGTAAAAATAATTAAGTGTTCAGAGAAAGGCCAGACACCATTCATTGGGGAAGCGTTAGGCTTTGGTCACTTAACTAGTGGAATATAGTTAGAGTAACGGAACATGGGAAAGGCAGTGCTCCAGTGAAAGCATGAATTATTACTAAGGCGCATATGGATTAATATTGAAATGGAAAGGTTATTATTGATTTGGTTAGAAGATCAAAATAAGTGTAACATCCCCATATTAGCCTAGCATTGATGTAACATTAGGTGAGTGTTAACCTTTAATATTCTCTTTTAAAATGTCTCCTTTCTCCTATGTAAACATTTTTGTATGAGTTTTTTTTATGTCCAGTTTGAATTAAAAGAGCGCACGGCCTACTGCCTGGAAGAGGCATCCTCTGATCTTTTCCGCAAGTCTGTCTCCGCTCGTATGCATGTCTGTGAATCTGTGGGCTGTGTGCATGTGTGCCAGACAGTATTGTTTAGACCATATAACTTTTACTGGCTGTGTACAGCAAACAAGCTATTTTTAAGAAACCTAGTTTCAGGGAAGAGGGGAGAGCTGCTGTGTGGTCCTCCTCAGTGGGGTTACTATGAATGTATTGCATATTAGAAAATATCTTGATCCATGGCTCCACACGCCTGTAGCTCAAGCAACTAATGCACCAGCCACATACACCAGAGCTGGCGGGTTCGAGTACAGCCCGGGCGTGCCAAACAACAATGACAATTACAACCAAAAAATAGCCAGGTGTTGTGGAGGGCTCCTGTAGTCCCAGCTGCTTGGGAGGCTGAGGCAAGAGAATTGCTTAAGCCCAGGAGTTGGAGGTTGCTGTGAGCTGTGATGACACGGCACTCTACCCACGGCGACAACTTGAGGCTCTGTCTCAAAAAAAAGAAAATATCTTGATCCAAAGAACAGTCACTCCTGTGCAGTCCTTTGTTATTATCTTATTTTAGTTTTTATTTTAAAAATCTTGGGTGCATGAGGGCCTTGGAATTTATTTTTTGTTGTTGTTATTCTAGCCAAATTAGCAGTGTGTAAATGGCACCTCAGAAAGAGAGGAGCCAAATCTTATGGCGGCCTGATACTTTGTGCAGCTCAGTGTGGGGAAGGCAGGCGTGTAAGCATGAAAACATGGGGGAAGCAGGGTTGGCCCTTTGTCACCTCTGGGAACATGAGGGGACCATGAGGCAGCCATCCCTCATGGAGACTCCATGGGTGACCATGGTTGACTCCAAATGCCTCATTATAGGCAACACCAATGCCGAGAATGGCCCAGGTGGCAGCAGCCTGTCAGATTTTTTGTGTCAGCCTTTGTGTTTCTCTACCCACACATAAGTGGTAAAATAGGATCCTTGGTGCACATCTTAAAATTATGCCAGAAAGCAAATGGCTCCCCTCCTTGGTGACCTGCCTTAAACTTGCCTGATATGTACTTTTTTTGCCAGTCAGATCAAGAAGCAATCTGTGACAGAATCTAATTTGTGACAAATCAGACTTCCTTGAAGTCTGTCTCCCATACTAAGAGAAGTTGGCATTTCCCTCCTAGACCTGTTTACCTTTCTGTACATCTGTGAGCTGTTCTATGTTTGTTCTTGATCACTCTGTGCCCTGTCCTAACCAGGGCCTCTACCAATGTAAACCACAAAGAGGCCCACTGGGACACAGTCCTAGCCAAGTGAACAAACCTGCAGAATTCTTTGAAATGGACTAAGTCACCGTAAGGGACAAACTGTCACAACCAAAGGGACAAAACACATTGTGGGTGATCCAGGAGACCAGAGTTTCCAGAGATTGTTTCGCATATTCATTTGCACATCTGTTGTCTGGGCTGGACACATGTATTGGGCTTCAATGTGAGGCTTTTAAGATGTATATCCTTGGCTGGCGCCTGTGGCTCAATGGGCTAAGGTGCCAGCCACGTACAACTGAGCTGGCAGGTTCGAATCTAGCCCCGGCCGCCAAACAACAATGACAGCTGCAACCAAAAAAAAAAGATGTATATTCTTGTTTATCAATAAAAAAACTAAGTGTTGAAGAGGTTGAATCCTGTGAGACTTGACCAGTGTAGGTGAATCAAGTGTACTTGACCTTTCAACCTCTTCTTTCAATGAAACTTAAGTTTCAAGCTGTCACCCTGGGTAGAGTACCGTGGCATCACAGCACACAGCAACCTCCAACTCCTGGGCTCAAGCGAGTCTCTTGCCTCTGCCTCCCAAGTAGCTGGGACCACAGGCGCCCGCCACAACGCCTGGCCATTTTTTGGTTGCAGCCGTCATTGTTGTTTGGCGGGCCGGGCTGGATTCGAACCTGCCAGCTCAGGTGTACGTGGCTGGCACCCTAGCCTGTTGAGCCACAGGCGCCAAGCCAGGAAAATAGAATCTTTATTTCTTTTCTTTTTCTTTTTTTAGACTACAACCAAATCACATTTAAATCCAGCCTTTGAAGATGCCTGGAGCAGCAGCGATGAAGAAGGATGACTGTGGACCTTTAGTACCTGTGTGTCTCTGTGGATGAAACTTTAAAAAGGAGTGTGTGTAAGGGCTTTGTTTTAAACTGTCCTGTCAATTCCTGACAGCTGAATCCCTGTGTTATAAAACAAGGTTAAGTTTTGCATGAACTCCTAAAGCAGACTTCTATATAATTTATCAAAACATGTCTCCTTAACCCAATTGTGGCCTGGTGCAGCCCCTGTTGCTACAGTATAAGGACACAAGCCTTGTGCCTCACTTGGGACCATCAGCAGATTCCATGAAGGCTAAGATGCAGCAAGATCTGCAGCTGATCAGAGGATCAGGAAATAGAAGTCATCAGCATTGACTTTCTCCTACTGGGAGGAACAACTGCCTGCTCATTTCCACCCTTGAGAGTGATTTTACTCCAGCTACTGAAGAATAGTAGCTGGAAAGGTGCTGTCAAATATTTTATTCTTTCTTATTTGTGTATTCACATTTTACAATAATTTCATTTAACTGACCTTCATCTGGCTTTATATCAAACATTTTTTAGACTCAGTGTCTCCTGCAATCCAAAAAGTGCATCACAGAAGTTTTAACTTGGCAAAACTCTCATGTTTGCTTTATTTTAATGTCAGAGGCCAGCTTGCACTCATGCTTCAACTCCCTTTCTTTGAAACTCATTAAGATATCACCAAACCCTGCTTTATTCATCCAAGCAGAAAATTTCCTGGCAGGGAATCTGGCTTAAACATGAAATGTCAGAAAATTTCTATTTTATTGTCGCCTTCCATGTCAACCCACAAATGATTATCATGAAGCTAATCTTGATATTCCCTTTCTTCCTGATTCTTACCAGCAGGACACTAGTAAAAGAGGTTTTTGTGAGTCTTAATACCAAGTATACAGGTGATGAGTTTTTCAGTGAATAACAGACTTCATATCAGGTCTTTCTGGCCAAATATTTTTGATACACTTGCTTTTATACTTGACAGTTTTTCAATACATATAAAAAATTTGTTTCTACCATGTACAAGATACTGTCTTAAAGTTAATATACCTTGGGCAGCGCCTGTGGCTCAGTGGGTAGGGCGCCGGCCCCATATACCGAAGGTGGCGGGTTTGAACACAGCCCTGGCCAAATTGCAACAAAAAAGTAGCCAGGCATTCTGGCAGGTGCCTGTAGTCCCAGCTACTAGGAGGCTGAGGCAAGAGAATCACCTAAACCCAGGAGTTGGAGGTTGCTGTGAGCTGTGACGCCCCAGCATTCTACCAAGGGCAATAAACTGCAACTCTGTCTCTAAAAAAATAAATAAATAAAAATAAAAAATAAAGCTTATATACCTTATGGAATGACTATATCTAGCTAATTAACATATTTATTACCTTACGTAGTTAACATTTTTGCAAGTGAGAACACTTTATGTACAGTCGCTTAGCATTTTTCAGAATACAGTATATTGTTTTGTTTTGTTTTGTTTTGTTTTTTTGAGACAGAGCCTCAAGCTGTCACCCTGGATAGAGCGCTGTGGCATCACAGCTCACAGCAACCTCCAATTCCTGGGCTCAAGCGAGTCTCCTGCCTCTGCCTCCCAAGTAGCTGTGACTACAGGCGCCCACCACAACGCCCGGCCATTTTTTGGTTGCAGCCATCATTGTTGTCTGGCGGGGCCCAGGCTGGATTCGAACCCTCCAGCACAGGTGTACGTGGCTGGCGCCTTAGCCACTTGAGCCACAGGCGAGTCAGAATACAGTAAATTGTTAACTATGTTACCATGTTATACAATAGATCCCTTAAATTTATTCCTCCTATTTAACAGAAAAGAAAAAAAAATTTTTTTTGAGACAGAATTTCACTTTGTCACCCTTGATAGAGTGCTTTTTGTCATAAGTCACAGCAACTGCAAACTCTTGGGATCAAGACATCCTCTTGCGTCATCCTCCCAAGTAGCTGAGTCTACAGACACCCCCCATTACACCCAGCTATTTTTAGAAATGGGGTCTCGCTCTTGCTCAGGCTGGTTTCAAACCTGAGCTCAAGCAATTTACCCACCTCAGCTTCTCAGAGTGCTAGGATTGTAAGTGTGAACCACTGTGCTTGGCCTGTTTAACTGAAATTTTGTATCCTGTGACCAACATCTCCTCAAGCCCCCTCAACCATTCCTGCCCCAGGTAACCACCATTCTACTCTCTACATCTATGAGATTTCTGGATTCCATAATAAGTTAGAGCACATGGTATTTGTTTTTCAGTGTCTGGCTTATTTCACTTGACATCATATCCTCCAGGCTCGTCCATGTTGTCATGAATGACAGGATTTCCTTTTTGTGGCTATATAGTTTCCCATTGCATATTTATACATAACACATTTTCTTTATCCATTTCATCTACTCAGGGACAGTTAGGCTGACTATATTTCTTGGCTATTGTGAATAAAGCTGCAATGAACATAGTGCAGATAGCTCTTCAACATACTAATTTCATGTCCTTGGGAGGTAAACCCAGAAGTGAGATTGCTGATTCATATAGAAGTCCTATATGTAATTTTTTGAGAACGCTTCATGCAGTTTTTCATGATGGCTAAATTAATTTACATTCCACCAACAGTGTTGGAGGGTTGCCTTTTCTCCATATCATCACCTGCACCGGTTACCTTTTTTTTTTTTTGCAGTTTTTGGCCGGGGCAGGTTTGAACCATCCACCTCCGGTATATGGAGCCAGTGCCCTACTCCTTTGAGCCACAGGCACTGCCCAGCACCTGTTATCTTTTGTCTCATTCATGATATCCATTTTAACAAGTGTGAGGTGATTTATCAATGCAGTTTTAATCTGCATTTACCTGACAATGAGTGATGTTGAACATTTTTTCATATAACTACTGCCCATTTGTATATCTTTTTCTGAGAAACGTCTGTTGAGGTCCTTTGTCCATTATTTAATCGGGTTCTTGAGTTGAGTTCCTTATGTATTTTGGATAGTAATTCCTTATCATGTCTATAGTTTGTAAGTATTTTCTCCCATCCTGTAGGTTGTCTCTTTACCCTGTTGTTTGCTTTGCTATGCATAATCTTTTTAGTTTAATGCAATTCCAGTTGTTTATATTTGCTTTTGTTGCTTTGCTTTTCATATCATATCCAAAAACCATTCCCGAGATCAATGTGATGGACTTTGTTCCTTAAACCATTTTCTTCTAATGGTTTCATAGTTTTGAGTAGTTGGTTTTCATAAGCCCAGACCATGCTACTCTCACTTTTTTCCCCTTTGGTGAGGATGCATTTGACCTTTGAGAAAGCTACTAAAATTGGAAATTATTTTTAATTTTAAGAAAATGAAGTCTTGGGCAGCACCTGTGGCTCAGTGTGTAGGGCGCTGGCTCCATATACCGAGGGTGGCGGGATTGAACCTGGCTCGGCCAAACTGCAACAAAAAGACCCAGGCGTTGTGGCAGGCGCCTATAGTCCCAGCTACTTGGGAGGCTGAAGCAAGTGAATCGCCTAAGCCTATGAGTTGGAGGTTGCTGTGAGCTGGAACGCCAACAGCACTCTACCGAGGATGATAAAGTGAAACTCTATCTCAAAAAAAAAAGAAAATGAAGTCTTCTGGGGTGGCGCCTGTGGCGCAGTGAGTAGGGTGCCGGCCCCATATACTGAGGGTGGTGGGTTCAAACCAGGCCCTGGCCAAACTGCAACAAAAAAATAGCTGGGTGTTGTGGCAGGCGCCTGTAGTCCCAGCTCCTCGGGAGACTGAGGCAAGAGAATTGCCCATGCCCAATAGCTGGAGGTTGCTGTGAGCTGTGACATCACAGCGCACTCTACCGAGGGCAACAAAGTGAGACTCTGTCGCAAAAAAAAAAAAAAAGAAAGAAAGAAAATGAGGTCTTCTGAACTGCACAGAACTGTTTTGCTTCTTTCCAGTTACATGTGCTCATACACATAATAATAACCTGGAATCATAATACCATAAGCTAACATTTTGGTAGCTTTTTTCCCATATGTCTCTTTATGACACATAATTTTACATACTAGGATATTTGGTATGCCCAAATATCCTAGTATGTAAAATTTCATATTAGCCCCTTATTATGCTTTCTGTAATTAGCCCCTTATTATGCTTCATGCTACATTCCAAGTTATTAACCTAGTATGTATTCTTTCATATTACAACCCTACATGATTTATGTAGATGTATATGGGGATGCATTTTTATTTTGCAAAAATGGGATACATACAGTTCTACCTTGTTTTTTTCAGACAGAGCTCGCATAAATCCTTCTGTGTCTTCTGTTATAACAAAGTCATTCTTTTTTTGACTACATAATGATCTACCTTGTGTATGTACCCCAATTTTTTCAGGCAATCTATTCAGGGCCATACCTACAGTAGTAAAGAGTATGAACTGCCCTTTATTTTCTTTAGGTGGTGTATTTGCATGGTAGCATTTAGTTATTCAGTATCATCTCTTCCTCTGGCAGAGGAAATTATAGTTTCTCTGGGTATAGTCTTCTTGGGTCATGGTCCTTTTCTTTAATAATTATGTAGATAATTGTGTGCACTTTTTTCTAGCTTCTGGTATTGCAGATGAGAATTTCAAAGCCAGTTTGATTTTTTTTCCCCCATCATAGGGTATTCATTCTTTACAGCTGAAAGTTTGTAAATTATGAGTTTTTTTGTCTTTATACTTAACAGTTTTTTATTTTATGAAAATAGCTAATATCTTTTATTTTTTATCCCATCACTTCTTGGACTTCTTGTGAGCTTTTTCACTGTGAAGCCCCAAACCTTTTCTCAGCTCAGGGATATTTTCTCCTAATATTTGTCTAATTGTTGCTTCTCCTTTGTCTTTTTTTATCTTTGGATCATCTAATGATTACATGTAAAGTCTAACCTGATCTATCCTTCAGAGTCTTATTTTTTTCCTTCCTGCTTGCTTTTTTAAAATTCTTAGAATAGTACCTGGTGCATTGCCTCATAGTAGGTGCTCAGTAAGTACTTGTTTTGTATTTGTCTCTTCTGTACTTTGAGATTTTATGCTTGATCTTCAAGGTTACAAATTCAAGCTTGATTGATGATCAGGTGACATATAAATTATTGTTTTAGTCCTCTCCTCACTCTATACGCGCTCCTTTTTTTTTTTTTTTTTTTTTTTTTAGCACTTGCAGAAACATACAGAGACCTATGGGAGGTTTATGGAAGATTCCACTTGAAACTTTTTTTGATTATTTAGTTGATACTTGTCAAGCCTTATTCACAAGCATATCAGCAAATCTTGTAGGAAGGTGGTAATCACCCATAACTTCTCTCCAATGCCTTGTACATTGTACGTATTTTCCTTCCATGCTGTCTGTGTAACATAGTATGTGTCTTTTCATCACATAAGACACTTATATCCTGCCATATTTTAAAGAACATATATGCCAGTTGTCTACTTCACTCCAACTTTCCACCAGTTTTAACTAAAATCATTCATGGTATCCCTGTGAAATGCTTAGCTTTTAAAAATATATAGAAATAATAAGTGCACATGTTTTATTGACATATCCCTAAACTGCTTAACCAGAAGCCAAAAACTAGCGTCATAAATTGGTGAGATTTTACACTTGCTATCAAGCCTTTACAATTGATTAAGGAATCACCTTAATAAAGAAAAAAATTGTCCCTTTATCTGAAGCATTTTTTATGTACAGTTTATGCTAAAAAGCCTAACTTAAACTAAGTCTACAAAACTTTTAAGGAAAGCTCGGCAGATAAACCTTTATATTATGTCCATTGTAATAACAGATAAGATAATATCAGAATGAACATTCTTCAGGAAGGGACACAGAGTGTAGAGCCGACTATTGGGGAGAAACCAGAAAATAAAAACTATCGGCTTTGTTATTTAAAATCTAAATGAGTCAAGTATAACATCAATGGGGGCAAAAGTATACAATGTACTCAATACTAATATGAAACATATATATATATATTCTATATATATAGAAACATAAGAAAAACAAGTTATAGTCTAGAGAGGGGGAGGAAAAACAAGAAGGAAAAACAAGTTATAGTCTAGAGAGGGGGAGGAGAAAAGAGGGAAGGCAGTTGACGGGACCTCCCCTAAGGTGCACAGTGTGAGGGAGTTCAGCACTCTTCCTAGATGAAAAGCTCAAATACAACTTGAACTTTACCTTAGAAATGAAAACAGTATAACCTAAATATTTGTACCCTAATATCAACTTGAAATTTAAAAAAACTGAACATAAAAATGATAGAAAAATTTTGCATCAACAAACTTATCCCAATTATTTTTCAAAGAAAAAGTTACTATTTCACAATAGAAAGGAAAACTTCAAATTAGATACTAAAATAAGGGCTACATAGTTCTATTTCAGAAATATTTCATTACTTATCAATAATGATAATACTTGATTTTTCTATAAAAATGATATAATGACTGAAGATTAGAAAAGCTAAACATATAATCTGTAAATTATTTTATAAACAAATTATTAAATTTTCTCACTTTCAACTTAATTTTTTTCCATATTCAGGGTTTTGGGGGTTTTGTTTTGGGTTTTTTTGAGACAGTC
This sequence comes from Perodicticus potto, assembly GCA_963574655.1. NCBI lineage: Eukaryota > Metazoa > Chordata > Mammalia > Primates > Lorisidae > Perodicticus > Perodicticus potto. Next base: position 86,505 of record CAUYRH010152486.1, read on the forward strand.
TCACTATGTCACACTCAGTAGAGTGCTATGACATCATAACTCACAGCAAACTCAAACTCGTGGGCTAAAGTCATTCTCTTGCTTCAGCCTCACAAGTAGTTGGGACTAGGTGCCCGCATCAACGCCCGGCTATGTTTGTGGGGGGTTTTCTTGCTGTTGTTCACTGTTGTGTAGCAGGCCCAGACTAGGTTTGAACCCGCCAGCCTGGGTGTATGTGGCCAGCACCGTAACCACTGTGCTACAGGCACCAAGCCAGTTTTTTGTTTTTTTTGTTTTTGGGGGGGGGGAGTTTAGAGCTTTAGAGACAGGGTCTCACTCTGTCCCCCAGGCTAGAGGGCAGTGGTGTGATTGTAGCTAAGTATAACCTCAAACTCCTCAAACCTCAAGTGGTCCTCCTGCTTCAGCCTCCCAAGTAGCTAGGCTTGTAGATGTCACCATGCCTGGCTGATTCTTTTAATTGTTTTTTGTAGAAACAGTGTCTCATTAAATTGTCTAGGCTGATCTCAAACTCCTGGCCACAAGCAATCCTCCCACCTAAGCCCCCTAAAGTGCTGGGGATTGTAGGTATGACCCACCACACCCAGCCCAGGTACTAATTATTGACCCTGAACTTAAAAACCCTTGAGTATCATTAAATGACTCTTGAGTGAGTCATTAACATCACTCAAACTATGCCAGGATTGGGATGGCAAAAAAGGCTGCACCTTCGGGATTGTGTCTTTCAAAAAGTATTGCAGAAAAAGCTATAGATAAGATATTTCATGCAAAGTATTAACTCTGCCCACCCAAAGCCCAACCTCCCAACAAACAAAAAAAAAGCTATCTGGGAATACTGCTATACTAACATATTAACCACAGTACAATCATTCATAAGAAAACAGTAATTAAGCAATGAATTGAATTACATAACAAAGTTCAAACCGTCATAAACTCATAGACCAGGATCTATGAGAGGATCTATACAGAACTTGGGATCTATGAGATCCCTCATCCCCTCCCTCCTTCTCTGTCTGCTCTCTCCTTCCCCCATACCCCACTGTGTCATTCATTATCATTAATTGTCCTCAAATCAAAGTTGAATGCATAGGATTCTTGCTTCTCCATTCCTGTGATGTTTCACTAAGAATAATATGTTCCACCTCCATCCAAGTTACTACAAACGCAGCAAAGTCTCCATTATTTTTGACGGCTGAGTAATATTCCAT
>CAUYRH010152487.1:0-14824 GCA_963574655.1 Perodicticus potto
AAGGGAATAGGGTGCCAGCCCCATATGCTGGAGGTGGTGGGTTCAAACCCAGCCCCGGCAAAACAAACGGAAAAAAAAAAAAACCAATTTATAGCTTTCATATGAAAGCTATAACCCAATTATAGCCCAAGAATATGGGGAAAGGAGAAAGGGTAAGGAGGAGAGAGGAGAGGGGAGGATGGGTGGAAGGAAGGTAATTGGTGGGACCACACCTACAGTGCATCTTAGAAGGGTACAGGTGAAACTTGCTGAATGTAGAATAAAAATGTCTTAACACAATAACTAGGAAAATGCCATGAAGGCTATGTTAACCAGTTTGATGAAAATATTTCAAATTGTATATAAAACCAGCACTTTGTATCCCATGATTGCATTAATGTACACAGCTTTGATTTAATTAAAAAAATAAAATATAAGCTGGGCGCCTGTGGCTCAACAGACTAAGGCGCCAGCCACGTACACCTGAGCTAGCGGGTTCAGCCCAGGCCCGCCAAACAACAATGACGGCTGCATCCAAAAAATGGCCGGGCGTTGTGGCAGGCGCCTGTAGTCCCAGCTACTTGGGAGGCAGAGGCAAGAGACTCACTTGAGCCCAGGAATTGAAAGTTGCTGTGAGCTATGATGCTACAGCACTCTATCCAGGGTGACAGCTTGAGGCTCTGTCTCAAAAAAATAAAAAATAAAAAATAAAATAATATATATATATATACATATATACATATATATATATATAGTCAGATCTTTTTGCTGAGTTTACCCCTCTAGTTCACTGACACTAGTAACTGTGCCTTTCTATGTCAATTATATTAATATTAGTCATATCTTCTATGTCTTCAACGTTAATTTAATTTTTAACAGGCAAACAATGGCAAGTCTAAAAATTTTTTTTGTGTTTTAATTATGTATTTTGCTATTGTTATCAGTGTACCAAGTTCTTCATCATTATAATAACCAGTAATATATAATCATTTAATTAATCTCAAAATTATTTTTTGTAATTTAATATTAAATAAATAAATAAATAAAAGGATACTTTTTAGGCTCAGCACCTGTAGCTCAGTGACTAGGGCGCCAGCCACATACACCAGAGCTGGCAGGTTTGAACCCAGCCCAGGTCTGCCAAACAACAATAACAACCAAAACATAGCCGGGCATTGCGGTGAGCACCTGTAGTCCCAGCTACTTGGGAGACTGAGGCAAAAGAATCGCTTAAGCCCAAGAGTTTGAGGTTGCTGTGAGCTGTGATGCCAAGGCACTCTACTGAGGGCAACACAATGAGACTCTGTCTTTAAAAAAAAGTATACTTTTTAGTAATTTCTATTGCTGTCATCATACTTTCCTTTTCAAAATGCTTTCTCCCTAGTTACAAAAGTGGTATGTGCTCAATGTAAAACTATGAAAATATACAAAAGTATTTTTAAAATAATCAAAATCTCCTGTAATTGCAAAATACAGGTATACCTACCTATTACCATTTTGAAATATTTCTACGTATTTAAAATATTTCCACATATCTACATAAAAAATCACCACACTGGGTTTTTTTCACATAATTATATTATTATTCACATGTTGTGTCCTTGAAGATTTCTCTTAAAGCATGCATGATATTTCAGGCTCATGAAACATTTCATTGTTTAGATATGGCATCAGTAGAGTTCACATACGTGGACAATTAGAATGTTTCCAATTTTTCACTATTAACTACATGGTAGATATCTTATGCATAAATCTGATCAGTCCTTTAGGACTGTTTCCTAGAAGAGAAGTTATTGAATAAAAGCTTCACATTTTTTTTTTTTTTGGTAGAGACAGAGTTTCACTTTATCGCCCTCAGTAGAGTATCGTGGCGTCACAGCTCACAGCAACCCCCAACTCTTGGGCTTAGGCGATTCTCTTGCCTCAGCTTCCCTAGTAGCTGGGACCACAGGCGCCCATAACGTCCGGCTATAGCGTCACATATTTTTAAGGCACTTGCCTTCTGCTTTCCACAAAGGTTGCACTATTCACATTTCTAGCAGCAGAGTATTAAATCAGAGTGTCTTTCTCTTTATAGTCCTGCCGACTTGTTAAAAATTGGTTCAGAAATCCAACTAATAAATGTAGAAGGATAGACAAAATTAGGAAATCATTTAGTAACCATCTCACTAACTGATTAAGGCAATAGGTTATTTACATATTCTCAAAGTTAATCTATAAGATCCTCATTCTTTAAAAGGGGAAAATAGTAACTTTACATTAGAGAAACTTGGCAAATGTCACCTTAAACTTGTTATCTAAGTTTACAATTACAGCTACAGGAAAGACAGCTACCATGTGCCTTTTGTTAGGGCATCCTGAGAAGTGCACAACAGCACTTCCACAGTGTTCCTGCAAAAATACATAACCTGAATCTAATGATGAGGAAATGTCGGTCAAACCCAAATTGAGGAACATTCTACCAAAAAAAAGCCCATATTCTTCAAAAATTTTTCATGACTTTGGCATGAAAACTGTATTAATATATAATATACATTATATATAATAGATAACTAATGAATATGTATTATATATAACTAATAAATTGTTCCTTGCACACTAAAAGAGACCAAAGAGAAATGACAACTAAATAGAACATGTGATTAGATACTAAATAAAAAAATCTGCTTATTTATGTTTCTATAAAGTATAAGTGTGGGACAAAGGGCAAAATTTGAATACATTAAACAGGTAAGATGATAGTATTGCAAGTCTGGAATTCAAGAGAAAAGTCCAGGATAAAATGTCAATATGCCTAGTATACAGGGTAGACATAAAGTTCATGTGCAATTTGCCTAATATACAGGGGTAGACATAAAGTTCATGTGCAATTTAAAATAGTTTAGCATAGTAAACTGTACACAAACCTTATGGACACCACGTATTTCTGAAACCTGTACCATCTAAAAGTAGATCATATAAGGCTGAGGCAAGAGAATCGCCTAAGCCCAGGCAGGAGTTGGAGGTAGCTGTGAGCTGTGTGATGCCACGGCCCTCCACTGAGGGCGATAAAGTGAGACTCTGTCTCTACAAAAAAGAAAATAAATAAAAGTAGATCATATAGTAACAACTTTCCAACCAGTAAAAAATTATGAGGCTAAAAACTGTAGTATTTTGTCAATTTTAATTTCCTGTATTTTGGTAACTGTACTTTGGTTATATAAGGCAATAATATTTGTTTTTAGGAAATACACAATGAAGTATTTAAGCACACAGGATCAATATAACCTGCAACTTACATGTTTCAGAAAAAAGTTACAAACATGCACATATAATAGAAAGAAGAAATGTGATAAAACATAATAAAATGTTAACATTTGGGAGTTTCTGGATGAAGGGTAAATGGGAATTCTTTGACCTTTTCTTGCAACTTTTCTCCAAGTCTGAAATTATTTCAAAGTGAAAAGTTTACAATATGTGTATTTTTTTCAAGAATTATTGCTTTCTTCTTTACTTAATAGGCTTGACTTTCTGTTCATATTTCACCTGATCTCTCTGCCCAAAAATGTCACCTACTTATTTAATCAATATTTATTAAGGCCCTGCCACATGCCAATTACCAAAGAACCTAATGAAAGATAAACCGTTGCTTCTTAGTCTAGTGGGAGAGACAGACATACAAACAAATATTGAGAATCCTTTGGTATGTGTCATAATAATATTCATATGCACAGAAGGTTTGAGTCAGAGAACGAAGCCCCCGGGTCTATCAGAAGAGAACACAGAAGATTCCAAGGCTCAAGGTAAGTCTGAAAAGAGTTCCTCAGGCCAAAAGAGGAGAGAAAAGCATTTCAAAAAGAGCAATCAACCTGTGGCAAAAAGCCCCACAGGTCTGAAAACACGTGCATTGCACTTTAAATCCTCTTGACACCCATAAAGCTGGTACTGCTCCTCTATGCTGTGCCTGTGTTTCTAAATCACTAGAGTTGGACGGAAGAGTCACAATGGACTTGCAGAGGGAATGAGACAGGAGCAGGCAGGCAACTGCTGCTCTACTCTAAATAAGAAAGAATGATCATCCAAAATAAAAACAGCAGGGCAAGTGGTGCAGAAGGGATGGCCTTAAAATATTTAAATGGTAAAATGAATAAGTGTTAAGTTATGTATAGAACAGAAAGGCAAAAAGAGAAGTTTAATTCTCAAGTGACTATCTTGGAAGACTGGATTCCTTATTAACTAAAATAAGTAATAAAAGAAAGGAGCTAATGTGATGAGGAAAAAAAATTGAAAATCAGACTTTATTAAAGTTTGAAGTAACTATGGACAACCCAAAGGAAGATACTATTTGAACAGGTATGAAAGCAGGATTCATGTCTAGCATAGAAATACTTAACACACGTGATGTATGGGTAGTAGTTCAAACCATGAGAGTTGATTAGAGAACCTAGAAAGATAGGCAAAACTAAGATAAAGGATGAGAACAGAACACCCTGGAATTCCAAACTTTGAAAATGGGGAGAAGAAAGCTCCTAGCAAAAACACTGAGAAGGGAGCAAGGGTGGGTTCCTGGACACAACATGGCATCAAGGGGAGAGGTGGCCAAAATTTCCCCTGCTCCAAAATGTCTCCATTCTCTTCAAGTGCCCAAAACACCTTTTTACTTACCCTGCTGACCCTATCTCCTCCTTTGTTGATCAAGTCTTCTGGATCCAAACTACCTCACCTTCCCTCTGCTCTACCTCAAATGTCTTCATCCTCACTCACAGCCCCCACACCTTCTCTGTCTCAGAAAAAAATGCCCCTTCACTTTTTTTTTAAAGAGACAGAGTCATTCTCTGTAACCCAGGCTGAGGTTCAGCAGCACAATCACAGCTCACTGCAGCCTCGAACTCCCAAACTCAAGTGATCTTCCTGCCTCAGCCTACCGAGTAGTAGGACTACAGACATTTTTTTTAGTTTTTAAGAGATGGGATCTCGCTATTTCGCCCAGGCTGATGTCAAACTAACTGGCCTCAAACAACCCTCTCACCTTTGCCTCCCAAAGCACTGGGATTACAGGCATGAGTTATCTGCCCTTTTATCTTTTAAAGATTGAACATAATCAACCATCTATGCTTGATACTGAGGTCAAAAGGAGAAGACATTATTCACTGACTCGCTCCCCTGACCCATCTCACTCTGGCTTCTGCCCCTTCCACACTACTGAAACTACAAAGTATCACCTCTGTACTTCCTTGCCCTTTTTTTTTTCTTTTTTTGAGAGAGCCTCAAGCTGTCATCCTGGATAGAGTGCTGTGGCTTCACAGCTCACAGCAACCTCCAATTCCTGGGTTGAAGCGAATCTCCGCCTCCCAAGTAGCTGGGACTACAGGTGCCTGCCACAACACCCGACCATTTTTTGGTTGCAGCCAACATTGTTGTTTGGCGGGCCCAGGCAGGATTCAAACCCGCCAGCTCAGGTGTACATGGCTGGCGCCTTAGCCTGTTGAGCCACAGGCACCGAGCCTACTCCATTTATTTTGAACTGCCCAAGGCTGAACTGTTAAAAAGACCTCTCTAGGGCGGCGCCTGTGGCTCATCGAGTAGGGCCCCGGCCCCATATACCGAAAGTTGCGGGTTCAAACCCAGCCTCAGCCAAACTGCAAAACAGAAAAATAGCTGGACGTAGTGGCAGGCGCCTGTAGTCCCAGCTACTCGGGAGGCTGAAGCAAGAGAATCGCCTAAGCCCAGGAGTTGGAGGTTGCTGTGAGCTGTATGATGCCACAGTACTCTACCAAAGGTGATAAAGTCTCTACAAAAAAAATAAAAAAGACCTCTCTAAATGCTAAGTTCTTTGAAAGCCAGAGCTTTCTCTTATTCTTCTTTGTGTTCATCAGTACCTTCCACAGTATCTTTGCTAAATAAGTTATATAAATTTCAGTTCAAATAGTATCAAGAACCTACTTCTTTTATATTTACCACTGATGCCAATTATGGCACAGGTTATTTGACAGATGCCCCCAAACACTCATAATAGACTAAATCCTTTACTCTTGGAGTCACCTAAGAGTCACCTAAGTGTTGAGTTATAATAACAGAACACTGTAATCAATAACTAGAACATGAAAGCAGTTTCCACAGAATGCCTGACTCATCTGATTTCATATAATCTTGTCATCAATGCTACAACACAGTGGTTATTACTCCCATACCACACATAAAGAAACTAAAATTCAAAGAAAAATTTGGTAAGTTGGTAAGCAGCAAAGTCTACCCCAGGTCATCTGACGCAAAGCCCACATACTAATGCAAACTGCTAGGGTGTGTCTGCCTTTGGAGAGTTATCCACAGGTCTAGCCTGGATGCTAAAAAAAAAAAAAAAAAAAAAATCAATGGGGCTTATACTATGTCAATAAACCCTTTTCATTCAAATTGTAACTACATCCTCATAAAGTTAATAAGTGAAATACACGGACAACCACAAGCAAAAGAATTCAGTAGAACCCTAACCTTATACCATACATGAAAGTTAACTCAAAATGGGTCAAGACCTAAAAGTAAGAGCTAAAACTGTAAAACTCTTAAAAGACTTTGGATTTGATAAAGTATTTTTATTTTTTTTTTGAGACAGTCTCTCACTCTGCCACACTCGGTAAAGTGCCATTGCGTCAGAGCTCACAGCAACCTCCAACTCTTGGGCCCAAGTGATTCTCTTGCCTCAGCCTCCCGAGTAGCTGAGACTGCAGGCATCCACCACAACACCCAGCTATTTTTGTTGCAGTTATCACTGCTGTTTTAGCCGGCCAGAGCCGGGTTCGAACCCATCATCCTCAGTATATGAGTTCAGCACCAACCCACTAAGCCACAGGTGCCACCCAATGAAGTATTTTTATATATGACAAAAAAGTCACAAGAAACAAAAGAAAGATAAATTGGACTTCATCAAAATTAGAAGCTTTTGTGCATCAAAGCTTACATTTTCACATTATTATGAAAGTGAAAATATAACCTACAGAATGGAAGAAAATATTTGCAAATCATTAATCTGATTAGCAGTTAGTATTGAGCATATATAAAAATTCCCACAAATCAACAAAAAATAAATAATGCAATTTAAAAATGGGCTAGATATTTTTCCAAAGATGATATATAAATGGCCAATGAGCACATGAAAAGATGCTCGACGTGATGTAATTCACAAAATGCAAATCAAAACCATAATGAGATATCACTGCACACCCACTAAGATAGCCAGAATCAGAAAGTCAGACAAGTATTGATGAGGATATAGAGCAATTAAAACCACCAGACACTGCTAAGGCTAAATGACAGAATGTTAAATGGAACAGCCTCTCTCAAAAACAGTCTGAAAGCTCCCCAAATACCATATGACCCAGAAATTCCACTCCTAGGTACATACTGAAGAGAAGTGAAAACATAAGTCCACACAAAATCTTGCCAGGAATGTCAACAGCAGCATTATTCCTAATAGCCGAAAGGTGGAAATAGCCCAAATGTTCACTAAGTAACAAATGGATAAAGAAAAAGGGATATATCCAGACAATCAAGTATTATTCAACCATAAAAAGGAATGATACATGTTATGTACCACACCATGAATGAAACTTGAAAATACGCTAACTAAAGCCAGTCACCAAAGACCACATGTATTTTATTGATTCCATTCATATGAAAGTCTAGACTAGGGAAATCTATGGAAACAGAAAGTAAAACAGTGGTTGCTTACAACTGAGTGGGATGGGGAGATTAGAAGGTACCTGGGGGAGACAAAATTAGAGAAGTAAATTCTCAGCAGAGCAAACAGTGGGGAAAGTAGATATAAGCACAAGGCCTGTTTGCGAAAGAGAGAGAAACTTTGAAGAGAGAAACTGGGGAAGGAGACAGAATGAAGCAGAGAGGCTAGACAGAAAGACAAAGATCAAATTGCAAGGGGTCGTGAATTCTTCTTAGGTGTCTACATCTAATTTAGACAAAGGGGAACCACTGCTAAATCAATAAGCATGCAACATGATCAGAACTATGTATTAAAGTAAGTCTGGTGGCACTGTGGAGAAATAACTGAAAAGGAGAAAGCCTGAGATAAAAAGATAAGTTACTGGAAAAGCTCTATTGAGACTCATCTGAACTGTGCCAATGGCAATTGAAGGAAAAGGAAAAATGCAAAGAGTGCCATCAGTTCTGTGTGTATTTTGAGGGAGAAGTCACAAAGCCTGGATCCAGCTGGAGTGAAGAGAAGGATGGCAATGCCATCACTCCATAGAAGCTGGTCTAAGAATCCTTTCTGAGTATAAGATGTCTGTAGTAAGTACTTCAAAATCAGAACCCAAAGAAAAGTGGGGGCTAGTGGAATTTTTAAAAATCATACAGCAGAAAATATTGGTAAGACTAGGGAAACAGCAGTTCCCAAACTTTAGCTTGCATTAGAATCACCCAGAGGGCTTATGAAAAATAGATTCCTTGGTCCAGGTCCCAGAGTTTTTTTCTTTAATAGAACGGCAGCAGGATCCAAGAATTTTTATTCCTAACCAGTTCCTAGGTGACATGTATGCATTAATAACCTTAGAGTAAAAGCAAAAATACGAGGAATCCCAGGAAAAACCTTCAAGAACACTAAAACCAGGAACAAAGTATGAGTTGCTTGGCAACTCTCAAAATCAGAACAGCCCTATAATCCTCCAAGCACAGTGGAGAGAAAAGCAAGATTCCAAATCAGAGTCCAAACTGCAATAAAAGAAACAATGCTATCTGGCCAGATGCAGTGGCTCACACCTATAATCCTAGCACTCTAGGAAGCTCAGGCAGGAGGGTCCCTTGAAGTCAGGAGTTGAGACTAGCAGGAGCAAGAGCAATACCCCATTCTCTACTAAAAATAGAAAAACTTAGCCGACATTGTGGCAGATACTATAGCCCCAGTTACTTGGGAGGATGAGGGAAGAGGATTGCTTAAGTCCAGGAGTTTGAAGTTGCTGTGAGCTAGGCTGATGCCATGGCATTCTAGCAATAGAATACATAAGAAACAGAGTAAGACTCTATCTAAAATAACCCCCAAAACAAAAACGATACAATCCAGAGTTTTACGTTATTCTTCCTGCTTACCAATAAAGACTTACATACAAATTTCTTAAAAGCAAGAATCAAAAAACATTCTATAGCAAAGAATACAGAATTTAGAAATTAAGCATAAGAGTTAGCAGCAAAATTCAAAAATTGAAAAGCAAACCAAAATAAGCAATGGCACAGTACAAGGGCTGTCCAGAAAGTATCCGGCCATTGTTAATACTTTTTTTTCTTATTACATTGCTGGATACTTTCCAGAAAGTCCTCATATATCTTCCCAAATGCTATTATAGCATGCCAAACAAGGCACTTAAGAGTAAAGGGCTATCCCAACTTTGGACATAAATCTTTTCCTAAAACTGTAAAAGCTGCCTTTTTCTGGGGAAATGTTACCATAAAATACATACCATCATAAAAAATCAGGTTATATGTATTATCTTTACCCCAATTTTTAAATATTGGATATCATCATGTAACAGACATCTAAAAAGGTACACAGTTTCAAACTTGCGAACCCAAACAGTATTATGAAAATAGATGCTTGTTTACCTCTTTGACTGAGAATTCCTTCGGGCCTAAATATTTCGGGGGTTTCAAAGGCAAAAATGCAGTCACTTTCATGGACAGTTTCCAGGTCGTCTGTATCACAAAAGGAACGATGGAACCCATCATAGTACATTTCTGTTAACACAATCTAAAAATAGAAAAAATGTAAATAGCCAGATAACTGGAAAATTAATACTAACTAATTTCCCAATTCTTTGAACTTCTCCAGACCATCAGGATTTGCAGTGGCTTGCAAGAACTCTATAACATCTCATAGAGCCCACATTATTTGCCGTTAACAAGACAAATCTTATAAACACAACATCCTCTGTAATTATATAACACTATGTAGGTGGGCCTCCATATCCGTGGGTTCCACAACAGTAATTCAACCAACTACAAAGTAAAAATATTCAGAAGGGAAAAAAAAAGATGGTTCCATCTGTAATGGACATGTACAAATTTTTTTCTTGTTATTATTCCCCCCAAATATAGTATAAATAATTATAGTATTTATATAAATTTATATTATGTATAAGTAATCTACAGATGATTTAAAGGATATGGGAGCATATGCGAAGGTTATATGCAAATGCTATGCCATTTTATATAAAGGACTTGAGCATCCATGGATTTTGATATCCTTGGGAGGAAGGAAGGTCCTAAAACCAATTCCCCACAGACTGATTTTGGAATTCTATGGCAGTCAATCGAGAGATCCTCTAAATCGGCAGATCTCAACCGGTGGGTCGCGACCCACAGGAACTATATTAAAGGGCACAGGAAGATTATAAAGTCTAATCCCCTTGATTCACTAAGAAAAGTATAGAGACTTGCCTAAGGTTCTATAACTATCCAGTCTCATGTCAAGAATACAGTCTGCTTCTGACTCTGAGACTTTCTCACCTTCTTTTCAAATTAAAAATGTGGAATAACCACAGATCTGTGTATTGGTAAAAAAAAAAAAAAAAAAATTAAATAACTCAAGTGTCCTACAATAGTAACTAAATATGTCATACCCCTACTGGAATTATAAAGCTATTAAGAAGAATGAACTAGATATTATTTGTACTGACATGGAAAGATTTATGTAAATAAAAAGCAAGGACAATGTGTAAATGATTCCACTTTTATAAAATAATATAGTATATACATAGAAAAAAATGTGAATGAATACTATAAAACACAGTACTAAGTAAAGTTAGTAACCCTTAGTACTAAGAGACTTAGTAGAAGATATTCCGCTTCCTAAGTTATATTTCTGAAATAATTGACAATTTTATGACAAAAGAGAAAAACAAAAGATGGGGATGAAAACTTCTAAAGGCTCAGCACACACTCAGCAGCACTCTGTAGTGAAAAAGCACTGGCCTGGGCATGAGGCGGTTCTAACCCTGCTGCACCGACCAGCCCTGTGGGCTTAAACCAGTCACATGGTTTCTCTGAGCCTCCTTCATATGAAGGGGTTGGACCGGACCCCCAAGGCCCTCTCTACCAGCACTTACATTCCGAAAATCTACGAGGTAAAAGGGGTTAGTGGCATATTCTACAAATAGTCCAGCAAAACTGTTCCTAGCATATATCCCTTCTTTTTTTTTTTTCTTCCATATTTATTGTTGGGAATTCATTGAGGGTACAAGAAACCAGGTTACACTGACTGCATTTGTTAGGTAAAGTCCCTCTTACGATGTGTATCCCTTCTAATGAATTTAATAATCATGTTGTTTTTCTGCCGGTGAACATGCAAGTAAATTCAATCTCTCCAGCAAGCTGAGGTCAAAAAAAAACCTGTAATTATTTCCCCAACTTAAACCACATGCAAAAATAGCCAGACAGCACTAGCAGCTTCAAAGATGCGAGCAGATTTGTCCTGGACACCACCAATCCTTCCACCCCCCTTCTGCCTTTTCCCTTCTCCTGAAGAGGGAAAAAGAGACTCATGAGCTCTTCAGAGTAAGATAGAATATGAACATGTTATCCATATGCCAGTACTTGGGCCTGTGAAAATGTGAGATATTTGTTGTACATATTAGGGCAACACTGCTGGCTATATTTGTTTTACTGTAGTAACTTCCCAAACAGAGCCCATGAGGCTGAAGTATATAACACCTTTAATATTTCAGTGATTACATAGCAGCTTCCAGAAGCTATCCAGGGAAAAGCTACTTAGCCACTGAGTCACCTTTTCTTAGTAAATTTTAAATAAGAATATTTTCCCAAATAAAACTATAATAATAAATAGTCACAAATAGGCTAAAAATGATTTCTGGTCAATTTACAACATAACCACTTATCAAAGATATACACCAAAAGGGGCCAGGGGCACTTTCCTTTCTCTTATCTAAACAATGTAAGAGAGTCTGGTATAGCTTTAATAAGAAAATGAAATGCACTGAGCATTTACTATGTACAGAAAGCAAGATGTCTTAGCAAGATATCCATTCTTATCACTATAACAGGAAGGGATTTTCCAGAGTCACTGCTCAGATTTTCTAAGCCTCTATAACTGTCAAATACCACAGGGACCCTCTATATATGCATCCATAAGAATGATTTAAAAAGTCTTCAATATTTATAAAACAAAGCTACAAGAAGGTCTTGGTGTAAAGCCACACCTTTGCCTTTTAAAAAATATACAATAAATGAAGACTGAAAAGTTTCTCTAAGTTTTACTAAGTCTTATTTTTGTTTTCCTCAACACCAGATACAACTGGTTTTAAATTTCTATCTAACCATATTTGGCAGAGAATAGCAAAAAATTCTAGAACAGAAAGCAATACTTTCATGGTACATGTGTAATGTATCCTAGCAGCCTTATTACCTGATCGGTGGGGATCTTTGTTTCCACAGACACTGCTTCCCGAAGTCTGGCAACAGTCCCAGAGAGAGGCACAGCCACACCAATCCTCATGCAGTGAGAACATTTCCCCTGATACACTACGGTGACATAGAGAGGCCTGTACAGATCAAAGTCAGATCTTCTCATTAGCCACTTATTTCAACTAAAACATAGAAGAAGCAAAACAAGCCTGGTCTGAAATCACAAAACTAAAGCTAACCCACACCTTTCTTTTGAAGGCTTTATTGAAGCCTAATGAAAAAACTTTATTTGGATCTAAGTAAAACTACCAAAGAATAATCAACGCCTCTGGAAAAGGTAACCTTCATAAAACAAAACTATATCCATAGTTGGTTCTGTGCTTGGCATTTTCTTTAAAACAGCGTAACTCCTGGAAATTTTAAGAAACATTTCAAAATAAAGCAACTAAGAAATAAGAAGGCAATATGAGGTCTCTAGAAAAATTAGAAGTCACCCAACAACCCTGCCCTCTCCCAACACTGACTGTGGATGACAAACAGAACTCAGCCTGCAAACTCAGACAGGAATTTATTTTTGTACGGCTGTAACAATACTTGTATTTAACTTATCTTTAACCCTATTACTTGTCTAAATAAGTAAGAAGACCTAGTAATTGGAGCCTGTAGCAAAAAAGGAATACTGTAGGAACTGCAGGCTTTAATTTTAACTAAATTTGTTCTTACCTTGTATGGGGTAGAGGAATTGGCAAAGAAATGCAGAGGAAAGGGTCAAAAGTGTTGCTCTGTTTCTGACAATGAGGACATGTCAAAGAAGATCTTCAAAAATAAAAAGGTAAGACACACGCATTAAGATTACCTAGATTTACGCCAAGCAAAGTAAAAGGAAACATTTGATTTGCTCGTACCTGTATTGGGCTTGAAAAAGTTCTTGTACAAAAGTGCTACAGACAGGAAAAGATGGTCCCTCGGGTATCATATCAGTCTCTGATGGTGGCTAGAAAAAAGAAGTATAATTTCACAGACTAGAAGTACAAAATCTTGATTTAAGATGAACCCCAAAAGTCACAAATGTCCTTGACTTCTTTTACATGCTATGCACCAAGTCCCAACGCTTCAGTGACAGCCACCTGCTAAAGGAACCAGAACACAGCAGACAGATGTGGACCACATGGACTCATCTCTTCAAAAAGACTCTGCATTTGACCATGTTTATCCATCTCTCCACCCAATTTAGACAGCAGAGCAGCGTTCCTTCCCCAGGATGCTCCAATCTCCCTCCAACCCTCAAAGCCCTCCACCCCAACCTCTTCCAGAAAGTAACCCCCAACTACTTTGAAAGTACTAATTCTTCCAATACCTTAATTCTCAAGCATGTAATGTGGTAATAGCTGTGCTGTTCTTTTTGGTGCCTTACCAACCACACTCTACTTCATAACTTCATAATTTACTTAACTTTGGCATGTACCTGTCTACTAATTAGCTATTGAGCATCTGTTACCACATGTAGAGAGCACTATACAGGACATTAGGATACAAAGATAAGGAAGACACAGTGCCCGACCTTGAGGATGTTTAATGAGATGGAATCACTTATAATCTAAAGTTAGTCATATATGCAAATGTCTCCCCCCTCCTTAGACAGTAAGCTCCACGCGGACAGTGTCTCTTATATGTTATCCTGCGAACACAAGAGTCAACAAGGTGAAATGTCCTTTAAGTTTTCACCTAATTTTATATTCACCCAGAGCTTAGTCATTTTCATTACATTAACCAAAAGCACAGGAGAAGAAACCACACTCTCTCCTTACTCTTCACTGGTGCTCACTGCTCCTGAACCGCCTCAGGGGAGTGTGCATCCTTACCTTCAGAGGAGGCTGGCCACTCTGCTTCACAGCATGATTGAGGTCTTCATGCACTCGGTCCAAAAGCCACAGCAGAAACTCCTGGGCATCATGCTGGGAATTTCCCCGATACTGCAGTGCATTCTTTGACACAATACTCTATAGAGGTAAATAAATCAACATAAACAGTTCTGAGTTTCTGGCATTAACAATAAACTATTTATTTATAATCTCAAAGAGGGATGCAAGATCTCAAGAGAGTTAGACACTATACTCTGGAAGGGCAGCAATGTAAAAACAGATGCTTAATATAAAAACCTCATCCCCAGGCTCGGCGCCTGTGGCTCAACGGGCTAAGGTGCCAGCCACATACACCTGAGCTGGCGGGTTTGAATCCAGCCCCGGCCGGCCAAACAACAATGACAGCTGCAACCAAAAAATGGCCGGGCGTTGTGACGGGTGCCTGTAGTCCCAGCTACTTGGGAGGTGGAGGCAGGAGACTCGCTTGAGCCCAGGAATTGGAGGTTGCTGTGAGCTGTGATGCCACGGCACACTATCCAGGGTGACAGCTTGAGGCTCTGTCTCAAAAAAAAAAAAAAAAA
>CAUYRH010152490.1:0-11074 GCA_963574655.1 Perodicticus potto
AGACAGAGCCTCAAGCTGTCACCCTGGATAGAGTGCTGTGGCATCACAGCTCACAGCAAACTCCTATTCCTGGGCTCAAGCTAGTCTCTTGCCTCCACCTCCCAAGTAGTTGGGACTACAGGTGCCCGCCACAACAACCAGCCATTTTTTGGTTGCAGCCATCGTTGTTTGGCAGGCCCAGGCTGGATTCAAACTTGCCAGCTCAGGTGTACGTGGCTGGTACCTTAGCCGCTTGAGCCACAGGTGCTGAGCCATGATGTGAGTTTCTTAAAAAAATATGTCTGTTTAGAATTTTTCCTAAACATTCAAAACTCATAAATATTTCCTGATGACTTTTTTGAAAAAACCTTGACGTTAATAATAAAAATCGAAAACGTTTATGTTTTCCTTGAAAAAGCTGTTTCCTCAAGTGTTCAATTTTTTGATGGTTTCTGTGTACATGTGTGAATGAATGAGTGTGTGTATTTGTGTATACGTGCAAGCACATGTGAAGCTACCAATTTACCTGCGTGTTTGGGTGATTTATATCACATATTAAAATTAGTTTCTACAACCAAGAATCAAATATAAAAAATTACTTACCCTTAAGACTATTGTTCATTTTACAAAATAGAATTAGTGAGAACACTAAAATATAATATGCCCTACCTATCCGCCTTTATGAAGATTAAAAACTAAACTATACTATCTAAAAACCACTTCTGGAATATTTCTTCAAATTTTCTCTTTTCTATAGGGTGCCTGTCAACATTTAGACCCTTAAGAACAAAACAGCCCTACCATGTAATTGCAAATCTTCTCTAATTTCAAAGGAGTAGGGTCATCAAATCACATTAAATTTCAAATTAAAGGAATTTGGATGTTTTAAAAAATGTTATGGTTGGTGTTTTAAAAACTCTAGGGCAAAAGGTATAGACACACTGTTTATTTATTTTCTTTGATTGTTACTTGCTCTCAAATATTAAGAATATTTAAATAACATAGAACTTATCTTTCAAATGTTCCCTAAGTAATTTTTGTCATCTGACTTTTCCTTACCAAATCATAAGTGAAAAATACCAGGCATTATGTTTCTGAATGTTGATATGTACAATTAATGTCTAAGGAAAATTGAAGGAGCAAGAGCCAGATGGATTGTTAAAAGTAGCTAGCAGAGAAAAAGGGCCAGCCTACAAGATACATAAAAGGTAAATAAATCAACAACAATAAAAAAAATCACCTAAAGAAAAATAATCTTTTCTTGATTGTCATCATTCATATTCATAAAAAGGATTGGAATTCCAATTTTCCATCCAGTGATGAAGATTACAGTATTCACTTTCAAGAACAAGATATAACCTAAAATGTATTGGCTTATAACTTTAAGTTTATTCTTAAAGCCTTTTTTTTTTGTTTGTTTGTTTTTTGAGACAGAGTCTTACTACATTGCCGTCGTAGAGTGCTGTGGAATCATAGCTCATAGCAACCTCAAATTCCTGGGGTCAAGTGATTTTCTGGTCTCAGCCTCCCAAGTAGCTGGGCCTACAGGTGCACGCCAAAATGCCCAGCTATTTTTAGAGATGGGGTCTTGCTCTTGCTCAGGCTGGTCTTGAACTCCTGAGCACAAGCAATCAGCCCATCTCGGCCTCCCCAAGTGCTAGAATTACAGTCGTGAGTTACTGCACCCAGCAAACAATTTTTTTTTTAATGTATTGGACACTAAGTAGCCAATAAAGGCCATATTTTTGGTTTGTTATCTTTGTATAAGGAACTAAAATGTGATGCAGAAATCTAAACTTCAAAAAATCAAGTAACATATTGGAAAGTAGATAGTCTGATAATAGTTGAAATGTTGCTATGGGAATTACCAACCTGTGTGGTTCTCATCTCCCTTTCCACTCTCTTGGTAGAGACATTCTCACATACACGGTCTCTCAACGCTCTCGCAGATAAGAAGAGGCTTTGGCCTGGAACATGTTTTACCTGAAGATAAAGTAAGAGTTTAGCCTTTGCTGAACTTATCAGCCTGTGTGGAAATATCTTCCCCTGTTTCAGAGTTGATGCATCCTCCTCTCTTCTGCATCCGCATGTGTCATGTGGCAGGTGGTGAACACCACTGCTTCGGCTGACTCCTGTGGGGAGGAGGTGGCTCCTTCCACTGCAGCACAGGAGAGACGTGTGTACAAATTTCTTTGTAAGCTGCCAGGAGAGACTCATGGCTCCCCAGGACTCACGTCCAAATCTGAAACTACTCTTGCTCCGTCTCCTCGCTAGTAGAGTAAATCTTTGATTCAACCAGTGCTGGGCAGTATTGTTTTCTCTGGTGACTCTGATACCAACACAACTGTGGGCAGAAGTGGTCAATGTATTTGACTCCTGACAATAAGAAACAGATACAACTTGCTCAACACATACCTCTCTATACATCTTCATTTCAGGATCTTAAGGCAAGGAGCAAAATTAGAGATTGGTGGGCTGTAGTCATTATACAAGTCAGGGTAATTGAAATAACTCGTGTGGCTTTACATTGCATTGTTACATATATTCTTAATAAATTAATAGATGCAGAACCACAGGCTAACATCAGAGAGCGGTTCAAGCATTCCACGTACAAGACCAAGGTTCTTTCTCAGTTACGAAGGCTCTGGAATGACCAAGCCACATGAAATATGCAGGCTTCAGAGAAGCTACAAGCTCATCAGTGGAGGAATATTTTGTAATCTCTGGTAATGTAGCTTACACCAGGATGCTACAGAGTCAGTGGCAGAACCCCAGAGAACATAAAATAACAAGAGGAAAAAAAAAAACCCAAAAAACAAAAAACACAAGGTGCAAATCATTAACTTGGGTACTTTACCTAAATAATATTGGAAAATTGGTACAAATTGTCCTCTTCTTGATTTTTGGACCCTAGATTACATTAACCACTCCTTAATGATTCAACTTTGCAAAAAATCAGTCAGAATCATGGCTAAAGCCTCACTGAGTATAACACAGGATTTCAACAGACCCCCTGATATGAATCCTGTACTTACAGAGCCAAGTAAATGTAGTGGCAATTTGACATCTCCAAAGTTGAGGAAAATAGGCAAGGCCTAGAGTGTTTTGATGTTATCTTGTGTAGGAGTTTTAACTTTTGTTATTACATATTTCTATCACCTCTTGTAATTGAATCAAATACATATTTTCTAGATTATAAATAGCAGATAGAATGGAAGTATATGTTCTTTCTTCTCAGTCTTTTGTCCATGTAATTGTACTATAATTGACCTTCAGCAAACATGCTTAAATCTTCAATAGAGGTTTCATAAGGAAATAGTTGATAAATAGAATAACAAAATGCTGTATATCCACAGCCATGCTCCATAAAAAAGATATCTGCATAAAGGAAAGGAGAGCACTCTTGAAAACTTCTGTATATTTTCTGACATTTTTAAACCTTATTTAATTTGATGATTACAGAATAATATCTATGCATGTACAGAATCATCCTGATAGTAATTGTTTGCAGACACAATAATTAATCCAAAATTCCTTGGTAGGAGAGCAGAGTATGGTATGTGTTTAATCATTATCTTTATTGTTATTTTATAAGATTTATAGTTTTGAAGGATAATAAGAAATAATGTGGATAATACAAATTTAGCTTACCAGGTGTAATACCCAAATAAGTAGCAACTATTATTACATTATTGTAGATATAAGTCTAAACTGGAAAAGACATTTCTGAAATGAGACTTTAAAAATCAAGCTTCAGCCTGATTGTGGTGGGACATGCCTGTAATCCTAGCACTCTGGGAGGCCAAGGCAGTTGGATTGCTTGAGTTCAGGAGGTTGAGACCAGCTTTAGCAAGAGCGAGACCCTGTCTCTACTAAAAATAGAAAAATTACCCAGTTGTCCTTGTGGGGTCCTGTAGTCCCAGCTACTTAGGAGGTTGAGGAAAGAGGATAACTTGAGCCCAGGAGTTTGAGTTCCTGTGAGCCGTGATGCCACAGCACTCTACCTAGGGTGACAAAGTGAGACTCTGCCTCAAAAAGGAAATAGAAAAAAAAAAAAAATGGAAAAAGAAATCAGGCCACTATGAAAAGATATTTTATAGTGTATTAAGTTATAAAAATAAAAGGAGCACAAAAAGAATTTAAGCATGAGAAAGCCCTAGTGCAGTTGAGGAAAAAAATAACAATTTAGCAAAGGAGCAACTGTAGAAGTTACAAAGCTAAAATATTATTGGAAATGTTAAATTGCACAGAAAGAAAAGGAAGGTATTTTCAAGAATGTTGGAGTAATACATGAGTTTGAATCTGGACAGTAATCTCAAAAAGTTGTCATCTTCTATTATCACATTTTTATATATTAGTGATTACCCTTCCTTTCCATGAAATCACACTGTAATACAGAGAAATTTCAGCAAAGGTATATGAAAATAATTAAATATGTAACATTTATATTAAGGTTGTTAGCGAGCATGTATACATATAGGAATATAGTTTATCTGTGTAACATTTCATCCACTAAATATCTGATTAATGCTTTGGAATTTTCACATCATATGCTATGTGTGATATGCCATTTTATACTTATTGAAATAAAATCAAACAGCTATAGTATGCTATCAGGAAGAAAAATCTATCTGTATACATACTTGTTTTTAGTTTTTTTCTGAAACTTCTATTCGATTATAATTACTGGTGATTTTGCCTCTGTAATGAAGAGCAAGTCCTAATATTTTTCTGTTGTAACAGTCTTAAAATGTTACTAAGCACTTTGTAGTCATATAGAATTTCTATTGAAAATGTTGCAGGTTATAAGTACCCACATATAATTTTACCTACCATATCATGAATTCCATCTTCCTAGAACTATGGTTCTCAAAATTTAACATCTGTTACAGTCACATGGAGGGCTTGTTAGAACACGGATTTCTAGGTTTTCAGTCTCTAATGCAGTAGTTTTAAGGTGGCCCTGAGATTATTATTTCTAAAAGTTCTCTAAGTGATGATACTTTTGTGGTAATCACTGCCTTAGGATAATGATTTGGATCTGTTTCTAATGGTTATAGAACAAAAAGAAAGAATAAAATTTCCATTTAGCAAAAAATGGATTGGAAGATTCATCTTAAATAACATATTGAAGCATCTTCTTATTCCGTACTAGAAAGAGTACAAAACTTTAGGTGCAAACAGCATTGTCAGCTGTTTAAAATAAATTAATTAATCTTCTCATGTTCATAGAAGGAAATACTACATTTGCCTAATTATATCAATTTTTGGAAATGAAAGTAAAAATCTCACTGAAGTAGAAAATTCAAGTTGTGTCTATTAAGAAGAATGTATAAGTTGCTTACTTTAATATAGGTATAGTATAGCAGATTAAGTTTAGAAAATTCCATGACATATTACCCTATTAGATATTTTAATTGCTCCATGAATTAAATTATTTAGGCAAACTTGTTTTTAAAAATTTACATGTGTTTCCTGAAATTTTAAAGATATAGTTGGACATAAATACTTAATATACATTGACATTAGCCACACATGAAATTGTTATTTAAGAACTATATAATATAAGGACATAGCTAAAATGAAAATCCTTAAGATCTCAAACATTAGATAAAGGAGGGCATACTGTGACCTTTGTAGCACACTAATATTTAATAATGATATGTAGAATTTCAAATATGTTTATATGTATAAACACTGTTATAGAAAACACATGTTATGATTCTAAAATGATGATTATATCATATCCATTCTCAGAAGTAAAATAGAGTACTATGAAAGTTCAATGCATGATTCCAACATATGCTTTGCATGAGGAAATGAATGCAGAGAATAAGAACTGAGAAATGTTTGGGGAGGGCGCAGACCCTAATTATATGTGACAAAGTTCCTTACTATTTTGTTAAGTTAAACGTAATAATTCATTTCAGAAACCAAATTATACGTGTTTATTTCAGTAAAGTGGCCTTTGGCCAATATGATTTGAAATTCATCAGAAACATGAATCATGAACACTAATAACTTTTTCTATGGTGTAGCACATCAGCATTGTATATAATTTATCATTTTTATCACTATCTGTAGAAGCAAACACAATAGTCCCTGAACGGCATGTTCTATTCTTACGATCATTGGCTTTGTTGTAGAGATTTGCCACATATATAGTCTTTTGAAAAACTGTATTTGAATTAAACATCATAACATTAACCAAACTAAGATCTCTCCTGATAATGAGAGAAAGCAATTCAAATAAATCTCTTCATTTAGATAGGTTCACCTTTCCATCTCCTCTATTATCAAAAATAAATTGAGAGACGATGAGATACATGTGTATTGTCCTCTAAGATTGCACCTTATTAAAACAAAATTAAGTGTATGTAGAGAAGTGATACTGAACCCGGCACACTTTAGCTACTCCATTTAAATAAAGCAAGTACAAGGGTAGAAATAATTCTCAAATTGCTACTTGTGTTTTTGCTGTTTGTGGGTTTTGATGTTAGAAAACTTTAAGCTAACATAGTTTCACAATAACTATGTTGAGTACCTTGGCTTGTTCTAAGAGGAAAAATGCATCATTCTGACTCATTCCATACGGAAAACTCATCTTTTGTTTTGGTAGATGGACAAGAAGGTTAAAAATATTAAATCCTGAATAATAGTCACGTATCAGGAATTCTGCAATCTTTTAAGGAAGTCAGATATTCTAAATCTTACTAGTGTGTATTGGCAAATGTAATTCACCATGACCATTTGGGGAATGGCTATTGACACTTGGTGAATGGAAAACACATTCATCTGTCTTACAAGCTTCTTAGAACAGTCCTATAGCCAGTACTCATTTTTTAATATTAAATAATATTTATATATCCAATATTTTGTAAAATATATTCAAGTAACATAGGATATTTTGATAAAATATTCCAAAGAAATAAACAAATGATTTTATGCATATCTAAGATCCATTAGACATACATACAAAATCTAGTGCTGATAAAAATTTTATTTAACACAGCAAGACCCATATTTAGGGATATTTTCCGATTTACCTGTTATATTTTTCAAAAAAGGAAAATGATATTTCTCTTATATTAAAAAACAAACTTTTAGGCTGTTAGCTAAGTGTGTCAATATGTAAACCAAGGGCCGCATTTTTAACATTCATCCTAGAACTATTTTTAAGCTATATTTTAAAAGTCTTTGACATTAATAATTTTTTTTTTTTAATTGTTGAATCACAGCTGAGTACACTAGTGCAATCAAGGGACACAATGTTCTGGTTTCATATACAATCTGAAACATTTTCATCAAACTGTTTGACATAGCCACCATGTCATTTTCTTAGTTATTGTATGAAGACATTTGTATTCTGCATACAGTAAGGTTCACCTGTACCTTTCTAAGATGCACCGTAGGTGCGGCCCCACCATTTACCCTCCCTCCACCCATTCTGCCCCACCTTCCCTCCCTTCCCACATTAATAAATTTTTTGAGAAGAAAAGTTAATGTTTAGAAGTTACATTGACTATCAAAGCCCAGTGAAGGATATAAGACTTCCAGGATAAATGAAGACAATTCTATCAGTCACTTACCATAGAATTTCAACATTAGTGTTCTTCATGTTTCCTTCTAGAAATCATAAAGAACTGAGGATACAGTCTGCATGGTTGTTCAAAGGGATATGTCTAAAGTTATGAAAAGAAAAAGGGAAACTATTATTATTATTAACTATTTACTCTGGGCAAAGAATGTACTTTCTACTTAATAGTGAATGCCAATTAATTATAATATTGATATATAATCAGACTTTTTAATTTTATCATTTACTTGGTAGATTACATTATCCTTATGACAAAATCATTTCTAAATCCTTACCCCATTAGAATATTGAAATTGTAGTCTCGGAGCCAGTAGCTCAGCGGCTAGAGCGCCAGCCACATACAACAAAACTGGCAGGTTCAAAGCCAGCCCAGAGCTGACAAACCACAATAACAAATACAACCAAAAAACATTAGCCGTGTGTTGTGGCGGGCATCTGTAGGCCTAGCTACTTGAGAGGCTGAGGCAAGAGAATTGCTTTAGCCCAATACTTTGAGCTTGCTATGAGCTATAAAGCCACAGCACTCTACCCAGGGCGACAGCTTGAGACTGTTGGCTCAAATATATAGAGAGATATATATTGAAATTGTAAAACACAGATAATGCCTAATTCTTAAACTCTAATCAAAATCTGTTTTTTCCTGGCTTGGTGCCTGTAACTTAGTGGTTAGGGTGCCAGCCACATACACGGAACTGATGAATTTGAACCCAGCCCGGGTCTGCTAAACAACAATGACAACTACAACAACAAAAAAATAGCAGAGCTTTGTGCCGGGTGTCTCCCAGCTACTTGGTAGGTAGGATGAGGCTTAAGCGCAAGAGTTGGAGATTGCTGTGAGTGGGGAGGACATAGCACTATACCAACGGCTAACATAGTGAAATTCTATCTCAAAAAAAAAAGATTTGTTTTTTTCCTTTCTCTACACAGAGTCAATTACTCTATTGTGTGTGGGACAATGCACATGCTTTTAAAATAACATTCTAGTGTACATGTTAATAAATGCAATTAACATGTTCTGTTTAAGATATTTCACATTATGTTTTTATAGATTACTGATCATATTTCTCTCCCACCCAAATGGAACATAGGGATGAGAAGATGCATCAAAAGTAATACATATAAAGCAGAATGGGGGTGAGAGTTCAAGATGGTGGCCGAGTAATAGCTTCTTTGCAACCTGGCACAGTGAGATTGGGGAGAGAAGACTCTAGGCATCTCTGGCTGGTGGGATTTGCCCTGTAA
The DNA here is from genome assembly GCA_963574655.1 of Perodicticus potto. Taxonomy (NCBI): domain Eukaryota; kingdom Metazoa; phylum Chordata; class Mammalia; order Primates; family Lorisidae; genus Perodicticus; species Perodicticus potto. Next base: position 8,819 of record CAUYRH010152490.1, read on the forward strand.
CATCCCTTTGGGAACACAGGGAGACAGTGAGAGACTTCTAGCCCTCACAAGGAGTATAAAAACAGTAGAGAACTGGCAAGTGGTGGGTGCCTTTGTTTGGTCGGAGGCTGCCCACAGCTGTAACTACAGCAATAGTGAGATTGTAACCAGGAAAGGCCTTAACTGTGTGCTGTATGAGGTTTTTTGGTTTTTTTGGACTTGGGCACTCAATTGGACTTCCTTGGGAGGTTCTGGGTGAGAGTGTGGTCAACTTTGAGCATTATCTAGGGCCCCAGACTGAGCTGTTGAGCTGGAAGGGAGCCAATATTGTTCAGCTGTGGGCCGTCTGCACAGTCATTGTGGGAAAACTGCCCTTGCAGACACAGCCCTCAGGGTCACAGCACAAGGATTGGCCAGGAGAGCTTGGGTGAGTAACCTACTGACTGAGTAGCCCAAAGGCAGGGACTGAGTTGCTGGGGTACAACCGAGATCTCAGTGATTGACAGATTACAGCTGTGGCCCTCAGGGGCAGAGAGTGAGACCAGTTTTGGTGCATTAGATAACCAAGCAACCACTTCAGGAGAGATCCCAGAGACAAGGTCTTTCCTGGGAAAGCCTATGCTTAGCCAAAGATAACAGTTTAACGTGTCTTTTAAGCAGGCTGAGGAGACATTTAGCCTCTCAAGCTTGCAGGCTTGAGAAATCAGCAGAGGCCTCCAGTATCCAACTTGCACAGCTCTATCAGCACTGTGTATCTCATACCCCAGAAGATCACCTGTTGCCCAGATAATATTCAGCAATATACATACACTGCTTTGGTTTGGGAAGGGTTTGTGATTTTTTCTTTTTTATAACTTCAACATTTTCCCTCTAGATTTTTCTTTTTTTCTTTTTCCTTTCTTTTCTTTTTTTCATTTTTCTAGTTTAAATACAATTTTCCATTGTTGCTTTCTTTAACAATTAGAACTCAATTTTTGCTAGTGCTTTTGCCCCTATTATTTCTTTTATCCCCCAATTTTATCCCATAGGGGTATTTGTTTTATTTGGTTTGATTTGTAGTATTTTTGTCTTTCCTTTCTACCTGGTGGAAGTAGGATACTGTGTCTGAACAGGCAAGCAAAGAGCTGCTGACCTTGAGGGAACCACCCAATCCAGCACCCCCAGAGGCTGGGGTTTTTAAAGATTGGGTCAAAGTATCCTACTATACTCCTATATTACTCCTGTCTCCCTCTTTCTGAGCCTCTCTTCTTTTTGTCAACATTCCCTTTTACTCACCCCCTCTCCTTGCCTTTTTTTCTCTTTTTTAAATCCTTTTTTCCACTCTTGCTCTTCAATATTCTCATCCTTGTGGTCCTGTACCAAAAGAACTCATCAAAACCTTAGGCACAGTAACTTAAATAGCTAGAGGAAGTTAAAGGAAAATTAAGACAAGGAAACAAATAAAAGAAAACACTCATGAGGAAGAATCAGCAGAAAAATCCTGGCAACATGAAAAACCAGTCCAGAGCAACCCCCTCCTCCAAGGGAGTATGAGGCTGCTACTACAGAGGATTCCAGCTATAAAGAAATGTTACAAATGACAGAAGGGGAATTTAGACTACAGATGATGAAAACAATGAAGGAAATAGCTGAGAAAGTGGAAAATAACCAGAAAACAATGCAAGAAATTGCTGAGAAAGTGGAAAATAACCAAAAGGAAATCCAAAAAAGGAATCAAATAAGAGATGAATGATATGAAGACTATCAAAAGGATATAGCAGAGCTGAAGGAATTGAAGTAGTCAATTAGGAAACTTAAAGATGCAATAGAAAGTATCAACAACAGATTAGACCATGCAGAAGAAAGAATCTCAGAGGTAGAGGACAGAACTCTTGAGATAGCTCAGATAGTTAAAGAGGCAGAAAAGAGAGAGAGGAAGCAGAACGTTCACTGACAGAATTATGGGAATAATTTATGAAGTGTTCAAACATAGGAGTTATAGATATCCCAGAAGGGGAAGGAGAATGCCCCAGGGGAATGGAAGCCATACTAGAAAATATTATAAATGAAAACTTCCCAAATATCACCAAAGATTCTGACACACTCCTTTCAGCAGGGTATTGGACCTCAGGTCACCTCAACTCTAACAGAGCTTCTCCAAGACACATTGTGATGAACCTGTCCAAAGTCAAGTCAAAAGAAAAGATTCTTCAAGCTGCCAGGAGTAAGCACCAGTTGACCTACAGGGGCAAATCCATCAGGGTGACTGCAGACTTCTCTAATGAACTTTCCAAGCAA
>CAUYRH010152491.1:0-23726 GCA_963574655.1 Perodicticus potto
CACTAATACGTTCCTTTTGGTAGGAGGTTTGGAGAGTACTTCGAGATCTAAAAATAGACCTTCCTTTCGACCCTACTATTCCCTTACTAGGTATATACCCAGAATACCAAAAACCACACTACAACAAAGACATCTGCACTAAAATGTTTATTGCAGCCCAATTCATAATTGCTAAGTCATGGAAGAAGCCCAAGTGCCCATCGACCCACGAATTGATTAATATACTTTGGTATATTTACACCATGTAATATTATGCAGCCTTAAAGAAAGATGGAGACTTTATCTCTTTCTTGATTACATGGATGGAGCTGGAACATATTCTTCTTAGCAAAGTATCTCAAGAATGGAAGAAAAAGTATCCAATGTACTCAGCCCTACTATGAAACTAATTTATAGCTTTCATATGAAGGCTACAACCCAATTATAGCACTAGAATATGGGGAAAGGGACAAGGGAAGGGAGGGGAGGGGGGTAGGTGGGTGGAGGGAGGATAATTGTTGGGACCACACCTATGGTGCATTTTGGAAGGGTACAGGTGAAACTTACTAAATGCAGAATATAAAGGTCTTAACACAAAGCTATGTTAAACAGTTTGATAAAAATATTTCAGATTGTATATGAAACCAGCACATTGTACCCCATGATTGCATTAATATACACAGCTATGATTTAATTAAAAAAAAAAAAAGGAAATCATTGAATTCCTCAAACATAACAACAATGAAGAATCAGGTTGCCAAAACCTGTGGGATACAGCAAAAGCAGTCTTAAGAAGGAAATTTATCACATTAGATGTCTACATTCACAAAACAAAAAGAGAGTGCATCAACAAACTCATGAGCCATCTTTTGGAAGTGGAAAAAGAAGAACAATGTAATCCCAGAAGAAGAAAAGAAATAACAAAACTTAAATCAGAGATGAATGAAATTGAAAACAAAAGAGTCATTCAGAAAATTAACAAAACAAAAAGTTGGTTTTTTGAAAAAATAAATAAAATTGATAAACCTTTGGCCAGATTAACTAGAAACAGAAAAGTAAAATCTCTATTAACCTCAATCAGAAACAATAAAGGGGAAATAACAACAGATGCCACAGAGATACAAGAGATCATTTCTGAATACTAAAAGAAACTCTGTGCCCAGAAATTTGACAATGTGGAGGAAATCAATCAATACCTGGAATCACACCCTCTCCCTAGACTTCATCAAGAAGAAATAGATCTCTTGAACAGACTGGTTTCAAGAACTGAGATCAAAGACACAATAAAAAATCTCCCAACAAAATAATGCCCTGGTCCAGATGGCTTCCTACCAGAATTCTATCAAACCTTCAAAGAAAAGCTTATACCCATACTGCAGAAATTATTCCAAAAAATTGAGAAGAAAGGAATCTTCCCCAACATGTTCTACAAAGCAAACATCAACCCTGATACTAAAACCAGGAAAAAACCAATTAAAAAGGAGAACTTCAGACCAATTTCACTAATGAATATTGATGCAAAAATTGTCAATAAAATCCTATCCAATAGATTATAGCTAAACATTAGAAAAATCATTCAATCATGATCAAGTATGTTTCATCCCAGGGATGCAAGGCTGGTTTAACATACACATAAATGTAATTCACCATATCAACAGAAGCAAAAACAAAGACCATATGATCCTCTGAATAGATGCAGAAAAAACAGTCAACAAAATTCAGCATACTTTTCTAATTAGAATAGTTAAGAATTTAGGCATAGGTGGCACATTTCTGAATCTGATCAAAGCCTTCTACAACAAACCCACAGCTGATATTTATACTGAATGGAGTAAAACTGAAAGCTTTACCTCTTAGAATTGGAACCAGACAAGGTTGTCCTCTATCGCCACTACTATTCAACATAGTGCTAGAAGTTCTAGCCAATATAGTCAGGCAAGAGAAGAAAATAAATGGCATCCAAATGGGGCAGTGGAGGTCAAACTCTTGCTCTTTGACAATGATACGATCTTGTAACTGGACAATCCCAACAACTCAACCATGAGACTCCTGGAAGTGATAAAAAAAAAAAGTACAGCAATGTCTCAGGATATTAAATCAATGTTCACTAATCAGTAGCCTTTGTATATGCCAGTAACAGCCAAGATGAGAAGCTAATCAAAGACACAATTCCCTTCACAATAGCTTCAAAAAATTGAAATACCTAGGAATATACATAACAAAAGAGGTGAAGGACCTATAGAAAGAAAATTATGAAACCCTAAGAAGAGAAAGCAGAAGATATTAAATGGAAGAACATACCATGCTCATGACTGAGAAGAATCAACATCGTGAAAATGTCTATACTACCCAAAGCAATCTACAGATTTAATGCAATCCCCATTAAAATACCATTACCATACTTTCAAGATTTGGAAAAATTAATTCATTATTTTGTATAGACCAGAAGATACTCCATATAGACAAGGAAGTTCTTAGTAATAAAAACAAGTCTGATATCACCCTACCAGACTTTCAGCTATACTACAAGGCCTTAGTGTTCAGAGCAGCATGGTATTGGCACAAAAATAGAGACAAAGTCATTTGGAACCAAATAGAAAACCATAAGATGAAACTAACATCTTACAGCCATCTTATCTTTGACAAACCAAATAAGAATATAAACTGGGGAAAAGAATCCCTAGTCAATAAATGGTGTTGGAAAAACTGGATAACCACATGTAAAAGACTGAAACTTGACCCATGCCTCTTACCACTTACAAAAATTAATTCAAGATGGATAAAAGATTTAAATCTAAGGCATGAAACAATAAAAATCCTCCAAAAAATGTGGGGAAAACACTTAAAGATATCAGCCTCGGGCAAGATTTTAAGAAGAAGACTTCTGTGGTAATTGAAACAACAAAAATAAACAAATGGGACTTAATTAAACTGAAAAGCTTCTGCACAGCTAAGGAAAAAACAATGCACTCAAACAGACAACCTTCAGAATGCAAAAATATATTTGCATATTATGAATTGAACAAAAGCATGATATCTAGGATCTATAGAGAACTCAAATTAATCAAAACAAAAACAAAAAAAAAACGAACAATCCCATATATTACTGGGCAAGAGAAATGAATAGAACCTTCTTTAAAGAAGACAGATGAATGGCTAACAAATATATGAAAAAGTGTTCATCACCCCTAACCATCAGAGAAGTGCAAATCAAAACCACCCTGAGATATTACCTAACCCCAGTGAGAATGACCCACATCACAAAGTCTCAAAGCTACGGATGCTGGTGTGGATGTGGAGAGAAGGGAATACTTTTACACTGCTGGTGGTACTGCAAACTAATACAACCTTTTTGGAAGGAAGTATGAAGAATCCTCAAAGAACTCAAACTGGACTTCCCATTTGATCCTGCAATACCATTACTAGGCATCTACCCAGAAGAAAAAAATCCTTTTATCATAAGGACATTTACACCAGACTATTTATCGCAGCTTAATTTAGAACAGCCAAAATGTGGAAAGAGCCCACCAACCCAGAAATACATTAACATACTGTGGCATATGTATACCATGGAATACTATTTAGCCACTAAAAAAGGTGGACACTGTACGTCTTTTGTTTAATATGGACGAAGGTGGAACACATTCTTCTTAGTAAAGCTTCACAAGAATGGAGAAGCGAGAATCCAATGTACTCTATTCTAATATGAAGGCAGTAGATGAGCTAATATGTAGGGGATGGGTAGGAGAATGAGCAAGAGGGGAGAGGGGAGGAGGAAGGGGGACAGGGGGTCACAGTGTATGGCACACCTCTTGGGGTCAGGACACAATCATAAGAGAGACTTTAACAAATGCAATCAGTGTAACATAATTCTTTGTACTGTCAATTCACTTATTCCTCTAACTCACCCCCCCCAAAATACCAAAATATCAGCACTTAAGACAATACATTTTTAATTATGCAGGAATCCTGGCAAACTGCAATTAAATATTCCATTGATGCTCCAGAGAGCTGAGGATATGTGTGTGTGTGTGTTCATGCACATGTGGGGCAAGAAGAGAAGGGGCGAGGGTGTGAGGGAGAGGAGCAAGTGAATAGTTAATACTTCCTGGGGACTCTTCAGTCTAGATTGAGAACCTCTTTTCTAAGCTGCTGTAGCACATCATACTCTTATCCAAAACCATGCATTGTTTTGCATTTTTTAAATTTTCTATTGACACATAGTATCATACATATTTGTAGGGTACAGAGCGATATTTCCATACATGCATACAATGTGTAATGATCAGATCAGGTGATTAGCATATCCATCACCCCAAACCTTTATCATATCTTTATTTAGAGAACATTCAAAATTCTCTCTTCTACCTATTCGAAAACATACAATAAGCTATTTCAAACTATAGTCACTCTACATTACTGTAGAACATTAGAATTTATTCCTTCCATTTAACTGTGATTTTGCATCTGTTGAGCAACCACTTCTTATCCTCGCTCCCCCCTACTAGCCTGTGCTGAGTTCTCACTTTTTGAGTCTCTTTCCCTAGAATTAAACTAGTACAGTAGGGAGCTGGAATCATTTGTTTTTCATTCTGTTGCAGTATTTTCTGGCACAATATCTATGACATAGCAGATATTTAATAAATTTTGTTGAACTGAAATTGAGAAACTAAAAAAAAAACTATATTCTCCATTTGGGTTCTTTGTTCAAAGTTGCTAGAGACTAAAAAGGAGATGAAATAACAGAATGTTGGTTCTTGGAAAGTACAAAAAACAAATTTAAAAGTAAAGTAACTACTTTGCTTTACTCTTACTGTTTTAATAGAATCCCTTAACAGGACAGTCTACAACTAGTTCACACTTTGCCAGAAAAAAGTAAATGAAGTTTTTTCTTCTATTAAGATTAAATAGATCATTTGTTATTATAAAAAAAAAAAAGAAAGAAATGTAGGTTTTCCTGTTAACATGCCTCATCCATAGAACAGAACCCAGTGAGGCCTGAGAACACTGAGCTTCCAAGTAAAACAGGTATTTTGGTGAGACTGGACTCAATTACTGTGGTCATCTTCCAGCCCATAGTCTCCCTCTCCCCACTTCTGGACAGTTGGCACTTTGTGCATTTTGTGTTGGACCTTCCCTTTCTAGAGCCTCACTTGGGGGTACTTGGTCTCCTACCAGACTAAAAGCTCCCCTGGAGTGGTAATTCATCTTTGCCTCCCTTATAGAACCTGATCACACTTGATTTAAAGGATGCCCCAAATTGAATGAATGAATGGGAGAAGATGAAATATAGTGCATCTAATTTTCCAGCTGGGCAGCAGCTAGCAAAACATAAAGGCTGAAGTTATCAAATTATCAATTCATAAAACACCGGCTTCATGCCCCTCTTCAACATAGGAAATACTAGCTCTCTTTGCACATTGTTAATGACTAGAGTCTAAAAATGCAAGTCCTTTTTAATCCATGATTTTTTTTCTGAAACAGAATCACTTTAAAGATATGAGAAGGGAAGTTGCCTGACAGTGTTTAACTTACAGGAAATGCTTTAGACTTGTACTCAATGATGTTTTAAAGGCCCAACTCTGCATCCTTTTTCAGGAGATCTCTTTGGCCAGAGAGCAATGGATTCTGGCCCACTGCTGCCATGCTGGGTCTGCATGGCTTTCAAGGGAGATGACCACACTTTATTGACAGACATTTCCCTTATTTAACCACATGTTCCCTGCACAGCTGGTATTTATCTTCAGGAGATGACTCACACTCTTTGTCAGCATACCTTTCTATATTAAATATCAAGTTTGTTAAGTGCAAACCCAACCGGGCCTCAGAGTGGGCTGGATGGCATTACAACAATCTCTTCCTCCTGTTCAGGCGCTGTGAAGATTTGGGAATTTTCTCCCCAAGACTGACTTCTTTACAGATGAAGACATTGTGGGGATTTTCCTATTTAAGGTCTGGGTTTAAGCTCAACTTCCCCATTAAACTAGCTATGTGGTCTTAAAATTATTATCTCTGTGCCTCTATTTAATTACTTACAAAATGACACCAATGCCAGCGATCTCATTAAGTTGTTGAGAAGATTAAGTGAGGTAATGACAATGAGAAAATTTGAAGCAAATATTTTTTGAATAAATAAATGACTAAACCAATAATATTGATGTTAAAAATTATGAACCAATCCAGTGTGTATAATGAGACAGTATTTACTCATAAATACTCATAAATACTTATATAGTTCCCTATATAATGAGGCTTATTATTCACTGTTTCCAGTGTATCAAGAATGGTTCTAAGTTCTAGAGCACAAAAACGTATATCTGGTGGGCAACCAAGACCATGCGGTAGTGAGGCCCTGTGGCTCAAAGGAGTAGGGTGCCGGTCCCATATACCAGAGGTGGTGGGTTCAAACCCAGCCCCAGCCAAAAACTGCAAAAAAAAAGACCATGCTGTAGGCCAGGTGTGGTGGTTCATACCTATAATCCTAGCACTTGGGAGGCTGAGGCAGGAGGATAGTTTGAGCTCAGGAGTTCGAGACCAACCTAAGCAAGAGTGAGACTCCATCTCTACTAAAAATAGAAAAAGTGGCTAAATGCTGTGGCTGGTGCCTGTAGTCCCAGCTAGTTGGGCGGCTGAGGCAAGAGGATCTCTTGAGCCCAAGAGTTTGAGAGTTTAAGGTTGCTGTGAGCTATAATATCATGGAACTCTACCCAGGGCCATAGAGTAAGACTCTGTCTAAAAACATCAACAACAAAAAACCCATCCTCTTAACTTCTTTCTGCACTGACTGTGCTACACTTGTCATAAACTCCGTTGTCACTAGAGACTGTCCTAGAAAGAATGGTCATTTTTTTAAACTACGGCCTCTAATATTGTAATGTTAGAGAGCTTTTTATAGTTTTATTACTTACAGAGTTAAATAGGAAAAATATGCCTATGATATTTTGGTTTCTGCACTAAATAATCAATGCCAAATTTTGGAATCAAGTACTCCACCTCTATTAACTGTTATTTTGAGCCAAGAATGCATTTGGGCAGCTTACACCATGGAAACAACTTCATCCAGAGTGAGGACATGAAGCTGTAGTTGTCTTGTTACCTGTTTCCAGGTTGGTGAAAACAGGAGCACATCACAACTTGGTTCTATCTACACATTGGGAAAATAGTGGTTCTCTCTCTCCTGTTGCTGAAAATAATGGTTCTCTCTTTCTCCTGTTGCTGAAAAGGGTCTCATTTTCCTTGGGCACAGTATTTCCCTGGGTTCTGATAGCCTCTGCTGACATTGAACTTATCCTTTATTAAAACAAAAACATGCACAGCATTTGCCCAGAACTCTGCTAGATTCTGTATGGTTCCTTTAAGAAAGTGGCCTTTGTTCTAAGAATCAGGGTAAGAACTATCATTTATTAGGAGGCTACTACGTTCTAGGGACTTTGCCAAGTGCTTCATATACTGTCATAGTCAGAGTAGGCTAGATCATGCTGTGCCAACAAACAACTCTTGAATCATAATAGCTGCTAATAAGTTTACTTCTCAGTCTCATTAAATGTCCAGGGCAGGTTGGTGGAGACCCTGTTCCACCTTTCCTCCACAGTGACGAGGGATAACAGAACTTCCATCATCACATGTATTACCGGTTACCCAGAGTCCCCCCTCTAGACTTCTTGCATACGTTATCAAAAAGTCTCCCTGAACTCTCTTAACTTTGGTTTCTTAAGCTCTTAAAGAAAACACTAATTGCATGTTTTGAAATCCAGAAAAGGAAAGGGGTGAGGGACATTGAGACCAGTCCCTCCAGCCCTGGCCCCAGCTACCCCTGGCACAGGCCCCAGGGGTGAGCTCGCCTCTGTGGATTCCCAGCCAGGAAGCACCACCCTGATTTATTTTCAGAGGTGGAAACTCAAGCAACAATTATCTCCTGTCACAGCAAATTAAAAACCCAGGCTCACCCATCCCAGAGCAGGGCACACACAGGACCATAATGACAGGCTGAGGCTGGTGCATTTCCTTTAAAGGCAAGAGCCACTCATGAAACACACAAAATAAACAGAGACATAAAAGTCCATGGAAAGGCCCACAAGCAGGAGCAAACATTTGCGCCAGGATCTGAGAATGTGTTTTGATTCTGTAAGGGATTGAGGATTGTGGCACAAAAAGTGCTCAGCGGAAGATGAGTTTGGGTCTATGTTTAGGATAATGTAGGAGCTGTACTGTACAACATAATAGGGTAGGACACACACACACACACACACACACACATGCACATAAGAGCATTGCCTATTTCTACTCATTGTTATCAGAATCTCTATTCCCGCACAGAGCAGCGTGGCCTGCTGGCTGGGGCTGCTGCTTGGAATGCTTCTTCTCTCTTCTAGGCCAGCATCATTGGCAGGAACGTAGACAAGATTCACCTCTTTCAGGAAGTCCTCCAGGACTGTTCTCCTGGAATCCTGTACCCTCCTGTGGCACCTTCTTTATAATCTGTCTCTGCTGCATTATATCAGGGAAGGTTTGTGGCTGTGTCAGTTTGTCAGGAGTTTGGGGGGGGAGGTTTTATTGCTTGTGGAATCTACAGGAATCAATATTTTTATTTTTCCTTTTATATATGCCATGTGTGTTTAACTTTCAAAAACATTTTCCCAGCAACCATCTCATTTTATCTCCAATATCACCTGGTGAGATAGGTGGGTGGTGGGGATCCCATGACAGATGGGAACTTACATAGAGAGATAGCTAAGAACATGGGTTTTGGCTTGGCTGGATTTCTAATCTATCTAAGCCCCAGTTCCCTCATGTGTACAACAGAGATAAAAATAGTTTCTGCCCATAGGTTATTTTAAGGATTAAATGAGATAACACAGGTGACATGCTTGCCTCACACAGTAAAATTGTCATTATTTTAATGTCCGTGCAACTGAGTTAACATACAAGTGTTGGGGGAAAAGCAAAGGGTTTCAGAGGCAAAGATTCAAATCCTATTTGATAAATGACTTTGGAAGACTTCTGCCTGTCTGACCCTCAGTTTCTTCATCTATTAAATAGGAATAATAACATCACATATCACATATGTCATGGACGGATTGAGAGTATTCATTCAAACTTTGGAAAGCTCATTGTAAATTGTGACAATTCAAACTTGCCTGAATTTGTGCCATGGTCAGTGTGGGACCAGGTCTCTCATTCCTGGTGTCCTCTCCAGCAGGTTGTGCCTCCTTTCTCAGTATTCTTCGACATTCCATATGTGCTGCTGGCTGACTGGTGGGACAGAGAGGCAGGCTGCACCACAGCACCAAGATGGGACTGAGCATTGGTGGCCCTCAGTCGTTGGTTCTTCCTTTCTCCTCCCCACACCCGTAGACATTGGAACCATGCAGAGAGAGCAGAGCTCAGAAACCAGACAGAACTACTTCTGCTGGCCCCAACTCCTCTGTCTCATCCCTGCAGTTGGCAAAGAGAACCGGATAGGAGAGCAATGAATGAATTGCTAAAATGAATCTTTGTCCATTAACACTGGGAATTAGCCCAAGAAGGGAGGGAGAAATCTTAGAATCTACACAGCAACCTGCATCCCAGAGCGTGTGGAGTTTTTCCTTGCATCTTCTCATTGGTCCATGGATTAACTTCTCTAAAGCCAGTTTCAGTTTTGGCCTGCAAGGAGAATGTGGTCTGGGCTTCACTGCAGGAAGTCACTTCAGCCTTCTCCTGTCTGTGGACGAGTTTGTGGTAGAAACTACCGAAGTCCCTGAGTCTGCTTTGAACATTTTGCTTTGGTTGTACAGGACCTCAGGGGTCATCTCAAAGACTTCAAACCAAAAGTCCTCTGACATGTTCAGCTGGACCTAGACAGGGACAAGTCTGGAATAACCAGTATACCTTACCCTGAAATGCCTTTTTTCCATCCTCACTGCTTCTATATCTCCTTTTCTAAGGATTATTTGCCATAGAACAATTTAGAGTTCTCTGAGGAGCTCTTACCACATGGCCAAAGGATTGGTGGAGATCAAGGACTGAGGGTTTGCTCCTAGGATTAACTGTGCATGATGCTGAGAATATTCCCATTATCCTTGTCAGATATGTATGGTCTGACCCTTTATGATCATAAGGATGAGCCTTTAGAGGATAATCCACTTCCACTCAGTCTATCAGAATCTCCATTCCTGTCTGGACACCTGCCTACCTTGCCCTGGACAGAGCAGTGTGGCCCGCTGGCCAGAGCTTCCATTTAGAATGCTGCTTCTCTCTTTTATTCTGTATCAGCACCACTGCCAGGAACTTAACCCAAAACTCACCTCCTTCAGGAAGTCCTCCAGAACTGGTGCTTCTGGGCTCCAGTACCTCTGAGACCAATGAGATCAATGAGACCAGTGAGACTTGAGCTTGACGCTCCCTGGATATAAGATTATATTACAACTGTTCAACCAGAGAATTACTTGTATCAGAGGAGTAATTCAGCAGGTTCATAATTCACAGGTTCATCAGGTTCATAATTCCAACTTCAGTCAAAATGGCCACCAGATTGTGTAGAATCAATCATAGTTTAGAGGAGAAAGATAATGCCATGAGTTTCCTTCATACCCTCAATCAGTATCTACACAATCTTACCTTCTAAATGTTTTCCTTTTATCTCATCTTAGTTGTGTATCACTTATCTATATCTGCATAGCAATCTACCACAAAATTGAGTTGCCTAAAATAACAATCATGTATATTTTTTTAAGTTAAGTTTATTTATTTTTATTTATTTATTCATTTTTTTTGTTGTTGTTGCAGTTTGGCCAGGGCCGGGTTTGAACTCAGCACCCTTGGTATATGGGACCAGCAGCCTACTCACGGAGCCACAGGCACCACCCTCAATCATGTATTTTTTAACGATTCTGTAATTGTCCCAGGCTCAACTGGGCAGTTCCTCAGATGGTCTCATCACAGGTCAAGTGTGCTACAGTCAATTGGCAGGTGAGATAGTGGGGAGTGCAAGAGGAGCCGAGGGGTCCCAGATGAGCCATGTGTCTGGGGCCACAGTGATAACTGCTGCAACTACTGGTAGGACTAGCACACTCTCTCATTGTAGCCACTCATCCTCAAGAAAACCATTCTGAGCTTTTCTGAATGTGAGTCACAGGGCACCAAGATGAGAGGAGACAAGCAAGGCTCAATGTCACTTCTCCCACATTCCATTAAGTGAAGCAAGTCTTAGCACCAGCTCAGAATCACAGGGAAGAGAAAAATAGTCTTTGCCTTTTATTGAGACGACAATTAATGTTGCACAGAAGCATGCACCTAGAAAGGGAAGAAATTGCTGGGACCATCCTTATAATCCGTCACTGAGGAATATTTATAAATTATTCCTTCACCCTTTAGAAGTGGCCTATTCCTCAGCAGCAAGGGCTGATGGAGACTCCAAGTGGGGTAAAGCATTGAGTGGGGCTACAGAATGAACATTTATGGGATGGTGTTAACTGTGTGCAGCATAATTTGTACAAACATAATCCTGTTTAATTCTTAAGCCATCTTTGTGATAGGTCTTCTCTCCATTTTATTACTAAGAATGTTGATGTTCAGACACAGGTAATGACTTACCCACCGTCACTCAGTATGAGGAACGGAGCTGGGAATTTCTTCATCTGTGAAATGGGAATCATAAGCCTCACCCCCAGCACAGGTGGGGGGATGGAGTGCAGTCCTGTATGTGAAATTGGCTGGCAAACCCCTGAAGCAGTATGTATGTTAGTTGTAGTTTTCATTGAGCCAAGCAGACATTTTGTGGGGAGGGGCTGGTCTAGGAAGGCGCCAGAGCCTTCTGAGCCAGACACCAACTGTTGTGTGTCTCTCAGCTGCTATTTGCTTTGGCTTCTGATCAAATCCTTCACCCAATGCCTTTGACCGTCACAGATGAGAAAGAGTCTTCTGGGCCGGCCGGCAGGCCAGGGCACGCTGCAGGTGAGGACAGGCAGGCTGCAGGCTTTCCTTGCAGGCACAGACTGAGGCAAAGCTCCAGGTGCCTTGCTGCTGTCCTCAACTGCCTCAGCAGCAGGTCAGAGTGCAGGAAGTGCATGCTTTTCATTTGACTCAAGGTCACATACATATCCTTGAATTGCTCTGAGCTTACATTCTTCCAACTCTTCTTTGCACTAATTTTCATCCCATTTCTTCCCATTTTGCCTTTCTTAAACCTCATTCTTTTATGCTTATCTCATCCATATCTTCAATCTATACACCCAATGTTTTCTCCACCTCCTTGTCTTATCTAATATCTAGATTCTTCATGACCTGATTCTATGACAGATCTTATTCTCCCTGCGACCATCAGGCAGGGTCAGCCTACACCAATCTTTTCTTTGCACATTTACCATCTCACCGCAGGTAAGATCTCTTCCTCCTTTGAGGTTCATGCTACTCTGATCCACTGTGTTCTTTCTGCCCTGTCTTGTTGCTGTTATCCTCCACCCCACCTTCAATCACCACCATCCCTCTTGAAGAGTTCTGACATCTCACTTACGCCCTACCTGCCATCACCAAGGACACCTTCAACACTCTTCCAATATCCTAGACTCAGAGTTTTTGTTTTTACTTTTACAACCCCCTTTATTGCATACCCCATGACAGCTGAATGCAAATAACTATAGTCCTCATGTGAGGAAGAGGAATTAAATGCACCCAAGTAGGTGGGGGTGGCAGAACCAAAACCTGTGAGAAAATGTTAAAGGAGGCAGATCTCAGCTATTGATTGGGAGAATCTCCCTCAGAGCTATCCATCTACTGGTGGAAGGGGCTGCCTAGCAGGCTCGCACAGTAAGTGTTTGCAAAAGAAAGTCTAATGCAATTGACCAAAGAAAAGTCATATTTGGAGGCAGGAAATCTGGCTTTTGAGTCTAATCTCAACTCCTTACCAACTAATGGAAGTTGGATGGAGTTCAACGTCTCTAAACCTCAGTTTCCTCATACTTGAAAAGGAGAAATAGTAGTTCCTGTCACACTAGATCATGGTAAAAATCAAAATAGATCAAGAATGAAAAAATTATTACTCACTGTAGGATACTCAACAAATACCACTATAATCTCCGAGAAGACAAAGTTTATTAGTGTATAACTTACATGAGTCCAAAGTTCTTTGTTAAGCCAAAAGTCAAGAGAGAAGACAAATAGTGAATCCTGGTTCAGCTGGTGGCCTGAATGCATGCGTCTGTTTTTACTCCTGGATATTTTGAAAGTATAAATCTACCAGGGTAGGAAGAATGAGAAAGAGACAATAATAGCAGTATGTTGGAAGCACGTGGTAAATAATAAACCTGAAAAAATGGAATCCTTAGGAAACTGTGGGAGAGCAGAGAGGGAACCCACCTTACACTATAAAATTTCCAGAGAAAATTTGCAATCCAGGGCTTCCCTGGGAAACTGTGGGAGAGCAGAGAGGGATCCCACCTTACACTATAAAATTCCAGAGAAACTCTGCAACCCAGGGCTTCCCTTAGGAAACTATGGGAGAGCAGAGAGGGATCCCACTTTACACTATAAAATTTCCAGAGAAACTCTGCAATCCAGGGCTTCCTTCTCATGGTAGAAGACTGGGCACATCTTCCCTGGGAAACCTAACCAGCTCAATAGGAAACATCTCAAGATACTAATATTGAGGTTTTAGCCAGATAACCCTATGAAGAAGCTCAAACGCAATAAAAGCCATCTTGTTTTGAAGATTCCAGTAAGCTTTTTAGTGCCTTAAGATAACCCAAGACCATCAGACTGTAATCTGAACAATAGAAATCCTACTGATTTTTGTATGTTGATTTGTGACCTGTAACTTTACTGAATTCATTTATCCTTCCTAAAAGTTTTTGGTGAAGTCTTTGGGATTTTCTGTAAATAAGATCATGTCATCTGCAAAGTCAATTTACATTTTTCCTTTCCAATTTGGATGCCTTTTATTTCTTTTTCTTGTCTAATTTCTCCAGCTTAGACTTTCAATACTGTGTTGAATAGAAGTGGTGAGAGTGGGCCTCCTGGTTCTGTTCCTGACATTAGAGGAGAAGGTTTCAACTTTACACTAATGAGTGTAATGTTCACTGTGGGCTTGTGATTTGGGGCCTTTATTGTGCTGAGGTACATTCCTTCTATACATAATTTGTGAGAGTTTTTAGTATTAAAAGATATTTAATTTTATCAGAATCTTTTTTTCTGCTTCTACTGAGATGATCATATGAGTTTTGTCCTTCATTGTGTTAATGTGGTATGTCACATTCATTGATTTGTGTATGTCGAACCATTATTGCATCCTACGGATAAGTCCCACTTGATCATGGTGAATTGTCTTTTTAATGCACTGTTGAATTCACTTTCCTTATATTTTGTTGAAGATTTTTATATCTGTTTTTATTGGGGAAATGGGCTTGTAATTTTTTTTTTCTTGTAGTGTCCTTGTCTGGCTTTGGTACCAGGTAATAATGGCTTCATAAAATAAGTTTGGAAGTATTTTCTTCTCCTCAACTTTTCTGGAAAAGTTTGAGATGATTAAAGTTGGAGAAATCTTTTAACAAGTAAAGCAGAAAGATAAAGACATGGAAAATGGGAGAAAAAATTAAGAAAAATTGATCAGTTTGAGAAGTCTAATATGCAAACAATAGGCAACCCAGATAAAGAGAAAAGACAAAATTAGGGAGGGAAATAAACAAAGAAATAACTTTCCAATTCTAGAAAGTCTTCTCAAATATGAATTTTCATATTGAAAGGACCTACCAAGAACTGAACCTAATGAATAAAAATACACCCATAGCAATGCGAATCATTGGGAAATTTCAGAATGCTGGGGACAAAGGTAAGCTCCAACAGGCTTTCTGAGAGAAAATACTTTTACAAAGAAGCAGCAGTCAGAATGGCATCATTCTTTTCACTTGCAATGTTGTGAGTTAGAACCATGGACCAACACCTTCAAAATCCTGAATGAGAATAATCTATAACCTAAAGCTCTACACTCGGAAAAACCATCAATAAAATGTGAGTATAGACTAGGAAAATTACAGATATATAAGAACTATAAATGAACTTCCTATTTACCTTTTCTTAGGAAGATCCTGTAGGATATACTTCCCCATAATGGGAGATTAAGCCAAAGAAGAAATGGGATATAGGAAAGAAGAGAATTCAGTGCACACCTACCTCCAGCACAACAGCTGTGGTCCAGCATTAAGGGTTAGCAGACCACATAGGAACAGGTTGGAGAGCTCAAGAAGACATCTCCAAGATGGAATTTATGGGTGGTCAGTATGTTTGAACATACACATTTTAGAAAAAGATTTGGACAACTGATAGAGAGTTTGAAGTTGCTGTAACATAAGTGGATTATAAATTAGGCAAACAAAAAGAACTCCCCCCGCAAAAAATTATTCACTCTGAGGAAAATACAAAGTTTTCAGGAAAGAAAAATAAGTTTACTACATCAGTTCAGCTGTGAACAAAATTTACATAGTCATAAAAATGTAAAAACTAAATATTGATCTAACCAAAATTATAAACTGCAACAAATAGATGGGGAAACTAGAAAGGTGTATGTTGGTGGGGAGGGGGAAAATGAAAGAGGACTAAACTCTTTGTCTTTCATGGTAAGAAGTCAACAGATAATTCCTAAAAATGGAACCTTAATTAGTGGCAATACAACTGGATATGGAAGGCCAGCCATTTCAGCTGGAGAATCATTGCCTCTTGGGATGGAGAAGTGATTTTTGTGATAAACCTGGCAAAATAGTTTAATTCAATGAAATACAATACATATAAATTTAATGAAAATATACAAATGCTGTAAATGATTCTCCCTCCAATGCCACTTATAAGGTGGATTGTGCCCAAAGGTAAGAGTGATAACCAGGGATCCGGTTCTGCTCACCGCCCCCCACCCATTGCTTCAGATACTTCCCCTATCAGGATTTTCAAAGACGTTGTTTACAGTCCTAGATTATGCCCTGCATGCTGACTTGGGAACCTAATCCTTGATTAAGATATGCCTACTCTGTAGCAAAGGGGCTTCCTGACCCAGTTAGAGGTTACTGTATAATAAAATGTCTTTTTCAGTTCTTGCCAACTCCCAGACAAGACATAAAACTATACAAAACCAACTAGAGTTAAATGGACACATACCCAAGGGCCTGTGAGGTTGATGAATGACTAGAATGGCTGGAGCCAAGGAGAGGTCAGAGAAGGGTCCCTGGAGGAGGCTGTCAATATCTTATATTCTGCTACTTGAAACTGCGCATCAGTCATCTTATTGCTACATTAATTTAAGCATGACTGATTTAATGCTTTTTAATGTTTTCCTTTTTTCCGTGTAGTTGAACACACAAAGTCACAGTTGGAGAAATCACTGTTTCTAGTACCCAGTATGTAGGTGTTCTGTAATAGAAGTGTGTGTCTGCTGTCTAGGTGATTTGCTTCATAATAAGAAGAGAGGTTCCAATAGACATGAATAATGACAAATTGCAAGCAGCAAGTGGATAAATAATTGAACTCAGGTTGTTTGATGTTCTTGACTAGATCACCCACCTGATTTCCACTAGTCTCACTGTCCGGCTACCAGTGGGGCCACCAGAAACCATAGGAGAGCAGCATCCTTGGCAAGGGAGAAGCAAACAAGAGATGAGGGGAACATAAGATCTGAAGAAGTAGTTGGTTCTTTGGCAAAACAAATAGCTTGTGATAGCCTCATTCCAAGCCTTAACGTATCTTGTGCCAAAATGCAAAATGCCAAGTGGAAGAAAAGCACTAGACTTCTCAAGGGCCCCATCCAAGAGTCCTCATAAACCCCATTCAAACCTGATTGCTCTCATTATCACCTCCCAAAACAGCCAGTGCTGCCCCCCCGCCAAAGGAGTGTTCAAATTTCCTTCAGGCTGTGGTCCAAGCATGCAAAGATTTGCCAAAATGCTAGTGTGTGGGTGCTGACTTAGAATAACCCATTCTCTGGTTCAGCCACCCCCATGAGATGACATTTTTGCATGAACAACATGAGGATCCAAAACATGATTGGGAAGAGGCTTAGTTGCCATGATGAATGACTTCTTTGGGATAAGGGAGAGCTTTTCAACATGACTGTGGCTGTGCAAGGAGATGATGTGCATTCAACATGGCTTAAGGAAAGAAATATATCTGATAAGGTATCATGTAGGTGTGTTAGTTCAGATCCTTTGGGAAGCAGACTCTGGGATGGGAGAGAGGAGTGTGAGAGATTTATTGAGAGGTAAAGTCTGTGACAGAGAAAAGGGCAGGAAGCAGTGTTGGGCAGGGAAATTTCTCAGACTGTGATGAATATCTGGTACCTGAAATGTAAGGAGACAGGAAGAAAAATGGGGCAAGGAAAGCCTCAGCCCAACTCAATGGAAACTTGATTACAGGAGTCCCACATTGCAGGGAAATGGCCACACCCTAGTGCCTCCGCCAAGCTCGGTCACTGCGCAGTGGCTGCAGCAGAGCATGAAATCAGTTCTAACACTCACAATGGAATCTGAAGGCACCACAGATGGAGGCTGTCCACTGACCACACTGTGCACAGCTGAGCATCAAATTCTTTCTTAAAGGAAGTTGCGAGCAGCATGGCTGTCATAGTAGGGATGGCAGTAAAATAATAAAATGTCAAGACACTCTGAATTCATGCCTTAAGCCAAGATTTAATGGATGTGGAAAGAGTATTGCAAAACACTGTCTGTCATGAAAAGAATATACTGAGCTGATTGAAATTTGAATGGCATAGTTTTCTATCCAGTTTCTCATTATAAAGTCATTAATTCATTACTTTTAAATTTGCCATCAGCAACTGTTTATTGATGTACCACTGTATATCAGGTGCACTATGCTTGGCCTCTACTCACAAAGAGTTCACAGGTAAAAAATCAAGTAATTGAAACAATGCATGACAAGGACTAACAAAAATTATTACAGAGGCTCAGGGGGAGGAAGGGCAAAAATATGAAATGATTTAGATGTCTCTTTTGTTCTTGGATAGGGGCCCTGTCAGTCTACTTCATATGACACCAACTCTAGTGTGCATGTTGCTAAACTGAGCTTCCAAAGTGAGTTGGAATAGCTAGGCAACTGATATTCTTGGGAGCAGAAAGTTCTGTGTTGAAAAGAACTGAATTGAGGTCTCAGTTACTAAATTCAGATCATACAGGGATCCAAAACAGTTCACTTTTAGAAAATCGAGGACCTACCGCCATCCTCCTCCACCCCAACCAAATTGGACTCCCACTTCAGGTGAAGAAACATCAGGTAGATTTCAGCTATGAAAATGGAAAGCTTATAGGCTGTTAGATAATTCTGCCAGCTGAAAAGGCTAGAAGATGACTTTTTCCCATTGGGATTCCTTTTGGTCACAAAGACCTGATGCCCAGGAGTGTAAATGGTGATCAAAGACTGTACACATCCCACTAGCCCTAGATCTGCATGGCCGTAGGTGGCAGGGGCTTGGGAATGGAATGATGTATAAAGCATGGCCCTGAGGGAGTGGATAGCACCAGATCTTGAAAATCCTACTTGCTCCCATGAAGCTTCCCTTGATTCTCTGATGGCCGAGAAGGAACATGAAGAGTCTTCAAGGGAAGGAAAGTCTGGCCTGCTGAACAAGGAAGTCTGGAGAGACCATAGAAACATTCACCACTTAACAGTTCTCACCAGAAAAAGGAGAAAGAATGTGGGTATGAGGTAACCTAGGTAACCAATGACCAATAGAATAAGACAATAATGAATGACCAATAGAAAAGGGCAATGGGGATGCAGAGAAGCCAATGAAAGAGTTGCAACCAATTTCAAATGGAGAGAAGAGGATACTGATACCTCTGCACGGCCTTTGCATCTCCGCCTGTCTCCCCTCTTCTCTTTCATGAGAAGGACCCACTTCCAGCTCTCTTTGGAAGTGTTCAAAGCTTTCTCTTTGTTCCTGAATAAAAGTTCTCTTTGTTACACTGAAATTTATGCAGCTTGCTTTTGCTTTCTGTTCACTCTGCCTGTGCTGCTCCAGTTTTATTTTCAGTTTTCACCCACTTTTACTTTCAATTCCCGCCATGCCTTGGTTGAACTTCCTAGCTCAGCCGAGTAATAGAACCCATCAACTGGGTTCAGGGAACAGGGAGCCCCCCACCCCAGCCTCCCCAAACAGCCTCTGGGCTTTTCTGATATCTCTCATCATGATAATCTCAGATTGTCTGAGTCTGTGTCCAGCTCTCCCTACTGGCCTGAGCCCTGCCACCTCCGGACCACCTGACAGCTCAGTATGAAGCATGCTGCTGCTGTGATCCCTTTACACTGTGCAAGTTTGACACTGCCTGAAACCATTATACCCACCTGGCCTAGGGACAAAAACTCCCATTTTCCTGACAGGCGTAGGGTGGGATCAAATCTAGCCCTTGTACAATCCATTTTAATGCCCAATTATCTGCAGTGGCTCACAAATCAGTGGCATTCTCAGAAGATCTGCCATGCAGGTTTTGAGATGTTTTTTATAACAATAGGGAAAAATAGAGCTACCCTACATGAATTAATAAAAAACCAACTTCCAAGTGTGCAGTGACTTGCCTCTAAATGCAGAAAAAATATACAAAAAGGATCCTATTTTGTTACCAAAGCTAATCCGCTCTTTCCTTATTCTGAAGTGGGCTAACAGGAATTCTGTTATGTTTTCTTTATTCTTTTCTTTTTTTAGCCCATGGTTTTTACATTTTAGCTACAAATCACCCCATTGGTAAGGGAGGCTCTATTCTGAACCACAAGCTTCATCAAAAGTAAACCTCACATTCTTTTCTAATTGTTGCCCCCTGACAAGTCCAGGAAAATAGTTTCGTTTTTACAGGGAAGTCATCGGCATGAATGTCTCAGGATGAAGGCCCTTGCAGCCATGCGGCATGTCCACATCCTCACAAGAGCTCCTTCAGGCTCACTCCTTTCTGGGAAAAAGAAAGGGTGAAGATAATGACAGGAGAGATTTCCTCTAGAAAACTCAAATTCTGGAGGCTAACAGCGCCTTAACCAGCCACCAGCTCAAATGTTGACCATTCATAAGCTGTAGGTCCAAACCTAACCTTGAATCTCAACTAGGCAATCTCTTGTATTCTCACCGGGGTATTTCCTCCTCCTCCCCTCACTTTCTCCTCTGCAAATTCATTTATTTGTTTTCTACAGTCTTCAGTCTTAGGGGAGAAAGCACTGTGCTTGACATTAGAAAGAACCAGGTTCAAGTCCCTTTCCCTCCGCTTTCTAGCTGAGCAGTCTTTGTTGTTTGCCCTCAGCCTGTTCCCACGGCTGTTATAGAGGAGGAGTAGGGTTACTGGGGGAAATACATGACGCAAAATATACAAACACGTCTGGCACAGAGGCCTTTCATGAAATCTACTGGTTTCCACCTCTGTGACTAAATGCTTTTCTGAAACAAGGACGCATGATGAGCAGTCCACTCAGTGGCTCATCTCCCCAAGGCTGGGAGACCTGATTTGTGAACAGCAATCGGCTGCCATGACCAGCTCAGAGTGCCTCAGCTGAGGACGGAAACCAGTCAGTCTCACTGCGATATCGGCTGCCACGTGCCGCCCCAAGGACCCTGAGCTAATGGATTTTCAGGAGTGAGAGAATCCATTTGCCCTTCCCTTTCTCCCCTTCCTATAACTGAAGGGCCTGACGTTGCTCCAGGGAAACCAAATTAGAAGAAACAGTTTATATGAATAATTAAGTTTATCAAAATATTTTCCTTTGACCTTGCAAATATTGTCCATGAAACCACCATCTTCTCTCCACTACCTCTTCCCTGTCCTCTCTCCCTCCATCGTCTTGCCTACTCACTTCCCGCTATGATAATTGTTGCCAAAAATAATCACTTAAAAATGTCCTAAGGGATGGTTAAATAAGATGAGTTGGTTGCATCACTCAAACTAAGGTTAGAAAACCCAAGAAGTCCCTCTCCCATGATGAATCATGTGGAGACTCCTTAGCCCGTATTTCAAGGGCTTTCACACTTGACTCTCTCACTTCCTGTCACTCTTGCTGGGCTCTGGCATGAGTCTTCCCAACCCTCCTTCCCTGGCCTTCCTCTTCTTTCCAAATTTGAATTTCTCCACTTCCCCTCTCCATAGACAGTTGTCAAGCCACCTTCAAGGGTCATTGAAAGCCCTCTCCACTGCCCTCCCTCCGCCCTGTGGTGAGCAGCACATGTGTGTTCTGAATTCAGATGGGTTTAGATTCAAATCCCCTCTCTGCTACTAACTAATTATGGAATTTTGAGCAACTTAACCATGGTCTCTGTGCTTCAGATTCCACACTTGTAAAGTGGGGATAACAACACCTTATCATGTTGTTGGAAGAATGAAATGAGGTGGAATGTGGAGCACAGTGCCTGATAAGCAGCCACCAATCAATATTGAGGGCCCTTACTATGCTATCCTGTCAAAGTATCTGCCATACCTCTAACCTACCATCAGCTAACGGCAGTGCTCCCCAATTTCCCCATGTTATATTGTGTTCATGACCCACTGAGGAGATTTTATGAAAAGCTTTATGGTGGAAGAATTTCCAGGTGAGGAACATGTGACCTATGAGAAAAATAGGATTAGGAACACCAAGGTCAAGCACAAATCTTTAAGATTTATGGTAAATAAGGTTACATTTATTAAAGTAAGTCAGTATAGGCAGAGCATTGAACAAAGAGACAATAGTAATATTTTTTTCTGCATATCAAGTTAATGAGGATTGACTTCATTTACCATCTCTCGCTTACCAGAAACTTCTCTGGGACTCCTTGGCCATGCAGACTTAAAATGATGTGTATGTATTCAGTTTACCCTCACAGTTAATGCCTACTCAAAGAGAGATCCCACCTGCGCCTCAGCCCAAACAGTGTGTGCATTTCTGATCTGGTGACTCAGAGCTACTGACTGCTGCATCTAGGCTCTGCCTTGCAAGTCTGCGCCCCACCCACCCACATGTCTCAGCTCCTTTGAAAAGACAGACCCATGCCTGCTATTGCCCATGGAAGATCAGAGGTAATCCCTTCCCTTTTGTCTTTCTTGTTCCTGTTTCCCTACAACAAGAGCACCCAAGATTGGGATGAAGAGCTAAGTTAGCTTTTGCTGAAGGGCTTCTGTCTCATTTTCAAAGCTGTCCCACTACCAAGAAGTGGAAATCAAGGGTCATGGGCCCAACCCTGCTCCTCATTCCCTTACACGACTCAGAAGGTGACACCTCAGTGCTGAGGCCTTCTGAAGGTGTCCCTGAGTATGAGTCCTCTCTTCTTACCCCACCCTTCCTTCTCTTCCCCTCCTTCAGCCTCTGCCTTTGTACTTCTTTGTCGTTTCAACAGCTTCCCTCTCCCGATGTTTTCCAAGGAGCTACAGGAGTCATTTGGCAGCAGGCCCTCAGAATCTTCTAGCATGGGCAGCTTTGGCTGTGTCAGGCATTCTCGGGATGCCTCTGGCTTTCCTCTCCAGTGGCTGCAGCCTCCTGGGAAGGAAGGGAGAAGATTGTCTAGTCCTCTCAATGGGGGAAAGTAGAGGGGAATTCCACCCTGTCCTGAGATTTCTTCTCTCAAACCTCTGAAATTAAACACACCTCACCTTAGGGATTTGTGTCTCTGCAAAGACTCCTAAATGGGCTCCATTTATAGTGCTTCTGATGACTTAACATGGCTCTTCTCCATGACAACTAGAGAGCTGACCTTATGCTGTTAAAAAGGTTTCTTATAATAGGTGATTATACACGGAGGAGCCATGTTCAAATTGCTTCTCCCTAAACACTAGGTTTTTCCCACAGGTAGACAGTTGGGAAAAAGTGGCAAGAAGAAAAGCCTCGGTGTACTCTGTAACACTTACAACCCTAAAAACCCAACTACTATTTCATCTGTTGGAAGCTAAGCCTGAGAACTGCCCCAAAGGAATATGGAAGTAATTATGCATACCAGAACATCTCATTAGGGGAGAAGGAAGGATATTGCTAATATAATAATCTCTCATTCTATTTGTCTAACAAGGAACACTATTATATCAGGATACATGACTATTGAATGTAATGCTGTCCTGTTCCATACATATTTTCCATATATGTATGTGTGTGTGTGTGCCCCCAAAATGCACACATTGTTTTTAAACATTTTATTTTATTTATTTATTATTTTTTTGTTTTTACATATACATGTGTTTATTAGGTTTCCACTTTTTGCCTTCACAGAATTAAAAAGGCTTAATATTTAATAACAATAATAGTGTTTAAGATAAGGACTAGAAACAAAAACCCCTAAAAGAATGAAAAAAAATAAATACATTCAGAAAAGAAATCAGATGATTACTGCATCAAAATATTAAGCAATGCTAATAATAATAATGCAAAGAAAATAACAGTCACATTGTCAAATAAGAGTATGTCTATTGTAGTAAGCTTTAACTCTGAGGCTCAGTATGGAGTCATCAGTTAAAAATGCACACATTTGATCATGATGTATAACTTTTTTGATGATAAGCTGTAATCTGTTAGCCAAAATTTTGTTGAGAATTTTTACATCAATATTCATTAGTGAAATTGGTCTAAAGTTCTCCTTTTTAGTTGGGTCTTTACCTGGTTTTGGTATTAGGGTGATGTTTGCTTCATAAAACATATTGGGGAAGATTCCTTCCTCCTCAATTTTTTGGAATAATTTCTTTAGTATAGGAATAAGCTCTTCTTTGAAAATTTGATAAAATTCTGGTGTGAGACCATCCGGACCAGGGCATTTTTTTGTTGGGAGATTTTTTATTGTTTCT
>CAUYRH010152502.1:0-20126 GCA_963574655.1 Perodicticus potto
CAGTCTGGAGCCCCAGACAACAGTCAAAGACCTCCTCACTCTTGCCCCAGTTCTCCCAAGGCAGTTCAACTGAGTGCCAAGTCCAAAAGAAACCCGAACAGCTCACAGGTAAGGCCTTTCCAGTTTGCAATCTCACTGCTGATGCAGCCACAGCTGTCAGCAGGATTAGACTGAATGAACACACGCAAGCACTTGCCAGATCTCCACTGCTTTTGCCTTCTTCGGGGGTCCAGAAGTCTCATGCTGTCTCCCTGTGTCCCCAAAGGGATGTTTCTGGGCAGATCTCACCAGCCAGAGATGCCTGAATTCTTCTCTCCCCAGTCTCACCGTGCCCAGTTGCAAGGAAGCTGTTGCTCGGCCGCAGTCTTGGGTCCTCCCCCCTCCAGACTACTTTTTTTAAAAGAGCTGGGTCTCACTCTTGCTCAGGCTAATCTCAAACTCCTGAGCTCAAGTAATCCATCCACCTTGCCCTTCCAGAGTGCTAGGATTATAGGCATGAGCCACCATGCCCAGCCTATTCATGTTCTTTCATTCTGTTTATTTTTCTTTTTATGAACACCTCATATAAACACCTTCATTGTTACAGCAATACATAATTAACACTAGAACAATGAACTGACCATTGCCTTCACTGTGGTCAGTAATTTTCAGAAATACATGAAATCCATAAATAATTATTAAATCCCATTTCACCCTCCTATCTACCAATCAGATTTGCTAACATAGGAAAATTGAATACTTGCCCTTTCATTCTTTTATCCCATTTTAACCTATTGGTAGAGGAAGAGCAGAAAAATGGCTTAAAATCTCAAGGCAGAAGTAAGTTTAAGGATTGATAATCTGGGGATCAAATTTCTATTTATAGTATTATTATGTATTCACTAAGTGAACCCTTAATTGGACCTATTAGTTTCCCAGCTGACTTCCCCTCTTGATAGTAAGGCTTTCTTAAGCAAATACAATCATTTTTTTTCAAATATGGTTGAATTCATGGGGTTGAGAACTGAAAAGAAAATGCAAAGAGCAGCATTCTACATTTGTCGATTATTGTCCTTTCTGAAATGGTATTTCAGTGGAGGACTTTGGTTTCCCTAAGGTCTTGCCATTTTTCATGGTCTGTGTTTAGGAAAAAGAAAAAATGAAAAGTATAATAATATATTCAAGAGAAGCTTTCATATAAAGTTCAAATGGCTTGGTGCCCTCTCTCAAGTCTCGAAGGTATTACTTTTCTTCATATTTTAAAATCACATGAAATATATTAATGCATATTTAAAACTGCAGCTCAGAATACAACTTGTTCATGTGATCTCTGCATTCATTTGTGTAACCATTCTAATTTAAAATTTGAAATTATAGTTAATGTTCTAAGACACATCTCTTAGATTAACATTTGTCTCCTAAAAATACTTGTGTAAATTAAGTTCTACTCTAATTTTATTGATCAACTCTAACCCAAATATAATAGAGATTTCTGTGTCCAGCATGGAAGCTCACACTTGTGAGTGCTAGGAGTGCTAATCCTAGCATTCAGGGAGGTGGAGGCAGGAAGGTCACTTGAGTTTAGGAGTTTGAGATCAGCCTGAGCAGAAGTGAGATCCCATTTCTAAAAATAGAAAAAAATTAGCCAGGTATTGTGGCAGTCGCTTGAAGTCCCAGCTAAACAGGAGGTTGAAGCAGGAGGATCCCTTGAACTAAGGAGTTCGAGGTTGCTATGAGCTAGGCAGACACCATGGCACTCTAGCCTTGGCAACAGAGTGAGACTCTGTCTCAAAAAGATATAAATATTTTCAGTAAACTCTGATTGAGAGAGGATACCTGAGAAGGGTGAGGTCCAGGAGAACAGAGGTCTTCTCAAGGACACCCCAAGGATACACCTGCAGGGTCCTCTCCATGGAGACACAGCTCTTAGGAATTTGTAGACTTAACTTCTGGGATCTTGATTTCCACTTCTGTGAAATCTTGTAGTTCTGTGGAAGCTAGAACAGCTTCTCCCACTTGATTCAAACTGACCGATGAAAAAGGTGCCCATGGATTGGAACTTTTCAACCGGAGATAAAAGGGGAATGACCAAGCCAGTGGGGGAGTGTGGCCATTTTGAATTCTCTATGCTGTTTGCTTTACCAGCTGAAATAAAGTCCTTCCTCTTATAAACATGCTGTATGGGTGTTTGTCCTCTCCATTGGGCCTTGTCTTCCTGCAACATTATTAACTATGAAAAGTTTTCAGATCCCAATAACTAGGGTTTGTGTGAAATATTTCATAATAATATTGCTAACTCAGTAAATATCATGGAGGAAAAATATGAAAATTTGAGGAGAGACATGGAAAGATGACCATGTGATAATGTTGCAGGAAGACGAGGCCCCATGGAGAGAAAGAGCACTCAAACACCATGTTTATAAGAGGAAGGGCTTTATTCACCAGCCAGGAGTTTATGACATAGAATTCCAAATGACTGTGCTCCCTAACTAGCTTGTTCTTTCCCTTTTTATCTCCAGTCAAAATGTTCCAACCCACAGGTACCTTACTCATTGGCCAGTTTGAATCAAGCAGGAGATGCCATTCCAGCCCCCACAGAACTACAGGATTTTACAGAAGTGGAAATTTCCAAGTTCCAGGAAGTTAAGATTACAAATTCCCAAGAGCTGAGTTGCTATGGAGAGGACCCTGCAGGTGCATCCTTGTGGTCTCCTTGAGATTACCTATTGTCCTAGACCTCACTCATCTCAGGTATCTTCTCTCATTCTCCCCTTTTGAAACTCCAATATATTTAATTAGGGGTCTCAATATTAGCTTGCTTCTGCAGGTGCTGATATTAATTACTTTTCAGCACTTAGATTTTAGGGACTGTGGCTCCTCATGGGTTTTCTACTAAGGCCTTAATAGTACCGTGGTGGTAGGCTAATATACATATACTTTTTTACTTTTCCTTGTGTGACATCCCTCCCCACCTTTTCCTAAAGTCCAAAGTCCAATTAAGACAAGTCCCTTGAGGAGTTTCCTCAGGCTTCATTTGTGTGTTGACCAACCAGCTCCCAGTATGTGGCTGGAGCAGGGCATGTTGACTGTATTAAAAGTTACCTTTACCTCCCAAGGGGCAGTGAAGCTCCATTCAGCCAGCTGTGATGACTCCAGATGAGGATACCTTTCACCTTTGCTGCCATGCATATGGTCAGGATGATGGTGTAAAGTCCTTTCTACCTTTGAGGGGGACCAGGTTCTGATCCTTGACCTAGACTTGGTCCCTTTGATCCTCCAGAGAAAAAGGATGTATAGACACAAAAGACTAAACAGAACACGGTTAATTACCCAAGTGGAGATCTTTCTTGCTACTTTTTCTAGGGTTTTTGTCTATTCAATTCAGTCTTTCCCAGTTCTTTTAGGAGTCCCTGCTAAATTGCAGAGGATTGATGGAGGCCTCTATGAACAACACCAGTGGCAAGGCCTGTATCCATTTAAGCTTTGCTCCTGGTAGAGTTTATTGATTCCTGTTCTTATGGCCCTGTTCATACATTTTACCCTGTCCAAGCTTTGAGGCCTGTAAGTTACATATAGTTTCCAGGTGATACCCAAACATTTAGCTATTATTTGCATTATTTATGTTATGAAGGCTAGCCCATTGTCAAATTTAAACTAGAGTAGCAACCTAAATCATGGGATGATTTCTCTGGGCAACACTTTTACTACTTTAGGAGTTCTTTTTGTCCTGGTGGGGAAGGCTTTTACTTATTCCAAGTATGTGTAGACCATCACCAGCAAGTACTTGTTCTCTACACTTGGGCATTTCACAAAAATCTACCTGAAAGTTCTCAAAGGGTATTGCTCCATATGACTGGATTCCTAGGTGTAACTTTGGTCCTTGGCAGGCATTGAACTGGCTGAAGTTGACACACCGTTGACTGACAGTTTTGGTCAGAGCTGCCAGTGGGAGATGTAGAAGTGCTGGCCCAGCAACTTCACTAAAGACTCCTGTCGCAGATGAGTGCTCTCATGCATGGCTGTCATCATAGTGGCTCCTAGAACCTGGGGGACTGCTAGTCATCCATCTGGCATCTTTATCCATCCTCCATCCATTTCCTGGCTCTCCTCTTCTGCCAACCATTCCTTCTCCTCCTGGGAGTAGATAGGTGTGAGCTCTAGAACCCAGGGGATGAGGGGAGCCACTGACGACACCTGGTATGGCTTGGATGCAGCACTTTTTGCCTCAGTATCAGCCCTAGTGTTCCTTTTAGTGATGGTGGAAGCATCTTGTTGATGTCCATGACAGTGCATCACTGCCACCTTCTGGGGTTTCCATACTGCCTCAAGCAACTGAAGTATTTCCTTCTGATACTTAATGTCCTTTCACTTAGATTTTAATAGTCTCTTCTCCTTGTACAATGCCTTGGAGAGTCAGAAAATCATACTTGGAGTCTGTGTAGATATTCACACTTTTCCCGTGACTTAGTTCTAAGGCTTGAGTCAAGGCAATTAACTCAGCCTTCTGAGCTGATGTTTCTTGGGGTAGGGGCTTAGCCTCTACATTCTCTGTTAATGTGACCACTGCATACCCAGCCTGCTGCTCACCTTGTGCCATCACATAACTGCTTCTCTCTACATGCATGTCCCAGTCTGCATCTGTCCAAGGCTGGTCACACAAGTCAGGTCTGCTAGAATACACATTATCTGTAACTTCTGTACAGTCATATTACATCTCTCTTTCACTGACTGGAAGGAGCATGGCTGGGTTCAGAGTGTTACATACTTCTACTGTTATGCATGGATTGCCACACATTAAGCTTTGGTACTTAATTAATCTTGCATTAGTGAGCCAGAAGTGTCCCTTTGTGTTCATTAAAGTGACCACAGAGTGGGGTACTTTCACTGTGAGTTTCTGCCCTAGAGTCAGCTTATCAGCTTCTTACACTAGGACAACAGTAGAAGTGGCCATCCTTTTGCCACTCCATCCAACTGCTTAAAGAGGTAAGCTACAGGTCTTGGCCAGGACTCAACCAGTTGGGTTAATATACCCACAGCCATCTTATCTCTGAGACATACAGAGTGAAGGGCTTGGCCAAGTATGGTAGCCCCAATGCAGCTGCAGTCATCAGCTTCAGCTTTAGCTGGGAGAAGGTATGTTCCTATTCTCCCCCCATTCTAGGGGCTCTCCTTCCTCTCCTTTAGTTGCCTCATACAAGGTTTTGGCTAAGACAGCAAAGTTGGGAATCCAAAGGCGGCAGAAATCTACCACGCCTAAGAATTCCAGAACTTGCTCTTGGCTCATGGGGGTGGGGAGGCGATTAATGACCTGCCTCTATTCCATGGCTAGATTCCTCTCACCCTGCTGAATAGTAAATCCTAGATAACATACTTGCTGCTGGCATGTCTGGGCCTTCTTCTTAGAAACTTAGCCACATACCTCTAGATGCCGTAAAAGACAGTCCATCCCTCGGACGCAGCCCTTCAGGGTAGGGTGCCCTAAGAGGAGGTCATCAATATACTGGAGCAGCACACATTCTAATTCCTCAGCAAGGAATTTCTGGAGATCATGAGCCAGCACTTCTCCAAAAATCGTGGTTTAGTTTTTGAACTCCTGTGGCAACCGGGTCCATGTGTACTGGATCCCATGTCTCATCTCTCCCACTGGAAAGAAAACAGCCTCTAGCTTTCTGGAGGCAGCCTTATACTAAAAAAGGCATCTTTTAAGGCTAGGTAAGTAAATCACTTGGCTTCTGCTGACAGCAAACTCAGCAAAGTACACAGATTAGGCACAGCAGGATGCAGTGTTACAGTACATCATTTACTGGGAAATTCTCATTCACATTCTAAATATTCCTCAGGTTTCTATACAGACACAGCAGATAACATTTAATACTGAACAAATTTTTCCAGTGTAGCCAACAGGTGACCTTTGTGGAGTCTTAAGATTTCAGAACAAATATAACTACTGTATATAATTCTATACTCTTTGGCCAGTCTCTTAGTCCCATTTAACTGATCAGTTTAGTAAAACATTTATGTCTCATTTTATGAGTTGACATTACAGACAAGGCTTGGATTTAATACAGGTGGGCCACAGCCTCTTTTCTCCTTGAACCATTTTTTTTCTCTCCAATTTCTCTCTTTACTAAAGACAAATTATAGCAGAACTAACTTAGTTGCCAAAATGAACTGTACCTTCAGTACACTGGGTCTGATTATTTGCATAAAGTGAAGCAAGAATAATTATTACCCATCTAGGCTCTCCTTTCCTTTAAAATTGGCTTTGCTGGAATCTTTTATAAAGAATCTCAGGTTAGATGAGCAGATAATGTGAAGTTGGGTTGGGGGGCTCCTGGAGTAGTGATTAACCAGCCCTGTACCCAAGAACTGTGACAGATGTCTGTACCTTTTCCCCTAGAGCTTTGCAAAGGACCCATACAGTGCTATGTCCTGAGGCACTGGGGACTTACTTGGTGTGGTGGGGCTAAGTGCCTCTGTCTTGTTTTCAGCTGTTCTCTGTCCTACCCTAGTGAATCAATTACTCTGGGTTGAAGTCTCAGCTGTGGAGAAATACCAGTAATTAAGTCACCCCCACCCTCTACGGGCAACAACTGGAAAAGGAAAATCAAACCTTCCCACAACCACATACCCAGGGTACCACTCTGGATAGTCCTCAGGTGATTGATCCAGTCTGAGAGATCTGAATCAATTGTCCCAGACAGCACCTGGTCTCAAGTGAGGGAGTTCAAAAGGTCTCTGGGCTATAATTGGGTTATAGACAGAAGCACTTAGCCCCACCACACTGAGTATGTGCCCAGTGTCTCAGGCCATAGCACTGTACGGGTGCTTTACAAAGCTCTAGGGGAAAAGGTACAGACACCTGCCACAGCTCTTGGGTAAAGGGCTGGTTAATCACTACTCCAGGGGGCCCCCAACTAGATAGCAGGGGTCTGCTGGCAGCTTGAGTATGACTCATTGTGGTGCTCCATTAAGTCAGAAGGACTCCCCCAGTGAATGAATTAGTCTGGGAAGGTTGATACCTCCTTCTCCACCTTGCACCTGTCACACCCAGTCACTGGTAACCCCATAGGGCTATGACCCAGTTCCCTCCAATGAGCAGATGCTCTAGGGGTTTGAGCCTGCCAGAGTCACAGAAAGATCTTATGTCTCCTTGGTCAGGCCTCTGCACTCTGCCACCATCCGGCAGGGGAAGCTGAGGCTTGACAACCTTGGATGGTTAATGGAAGTTGGGGTGGTTCACTCAGTTCCAGCCCCACCCCTGATTGATGTTGCTGACACTTATATTGGTGCAGAATTTATAATTCTGTCCTGGTTGTATTCCCCTGCAGACCAGGTGCTGTTTGAGTTCACAGAAACTGCGACTCAGTCACGGTCAGTGCCACTGCCCAGAGCTGGTGTTTCTGTTTCCCCTGCAGCCTGTGTTGTGGCGGGTGTGGCTCACACACCGCTTGGAGTTCCAGACTTTGCCTGGCTGCCTTTGTCTCAGCTATGATGCCTTGATGGCCATTTGTTTCTTAGGCTAACTAAAGCAGTCCTCTGGCTCAGCTCCACCCTGGGACTATGTCATCTCTGTGCATGCATCTTCAATTCTCCATTCTGCCACTCTCTGCCCAGGCCAGTACCGCCTCAGGCATACCCTTTGCTCATCGGGTCTGTGTTTCCATCCCAGATCTATTCCACTACTGTCTGCCACCGGAGAAGATGCCCAGCTTTCTCTGGTTGCCCAGAGAGATAGGGAGTGTCCAAGTGCCCATCGACCCAGAAACGGATCAATAAGTTGTGGTGTATGTACACCATGGAATATTATGCAGCCTTAAAGATGTAGACTTTACCTCTTATATGTTTACATGTTTACAAGCCATGTTTACCTGGAACATATTCTTCTTAGCAAAGTATCTCAAGAATGGAAGAAAAAGTATCCAATTACTCACTCTTACTATGAAACCAATTTATCACTTTCTTATGAAAGTTATAAACCAATTATACCTCAAGAAGAAGGGGAAAGGGGAGGGGGAGGGGAAGGGAGGAGGGAATGGGTGAAGGGAGGGTAATTGGTGAGACCACACTTGCATCTTAGAAGGGTACAAGTTTCATCTGTGCCATTAGATACCTATATGCATTGGGTAAATTTCACTTCTCTTGAGGTCCCCAGGCACATTTTGATTCCTGGACCTGTCAGAAAGCTACCTATGTTACTTACTACAGATCAGGAAATGTTATTGATGGGTATCTGGCCAGTTTTTCCAAAGGGCTTTTTTATTGGCCTTATAAAGTCAACCTTAATTCCTTAACGCAGTCTGGACACCTCAGGAAATGCTATTCCAGCTAAAGCCTTGGTAAAATAACCAGTGCCTTCATCATGTCCTAAAGAACAAAACAGAATCTTATTGAACTTATGCAAATAAGTGTATTGTCAGAAATTAAGAATATTTACAACTAGCTTTCAAATACTGG
Organism: Perodicticus potto; assembly: GCA_963574655.1. Taxonomy (NCBI): domain Eukaryota; kingdom Metazoa; phylum Chordata; class Mammalia; order Primates; family Lorisidae; genus Perodicticus; species Perodicticus potto. The sequence goes on from CAUYRH010152502.1 coordinate 8,437, forward strand.
AGAAATCAAGGAGAGAGAAAAAAATACATGTTTCAAATTCTGCCCATAAGTATATACATTGCTTGAAAAGCTACAAATAGCTCAAAAGACATAAAATGGTTTTCTTGACTTCTGGAAAGCAAAACAGAGACAGAATCAACGATATTTCAAACAAAAACCATAACAAACTAGCCCAGTTCCATGTAACTGATTTCAGTTCCCTTTGAAGTTAGGTTAGCAATACTCATAGACATATTAACTTTTCAAAGTTCTAAAAGTCTGCATTTAGTCCTAAGGTACTCAATTTCCAAAGACATCAGGAATTTGAATACAAGAGAATTCATCAGCCTCTCTCTCTGTGTTTTTGGACAAACTTTGGACTCAGCCAGTTACAAAAAACACTTTTTTTAGATGCATTAAAATTATTACTGCCAGTATACATTAGGACAGACCAATGTTTTATAATACTGGAACATACATATAATCATAACCCACACAAAATTAATTACCATTTTATATTTGACAATGTTTCCTATACATTTTAACAAAGCAAGTAAGCCTAAGCTGTTTTTCTCAGGTTTTCAGTGGTCTTAATATTTCAAAAAGACCAAATTTAGAGTTGTCTTTTTTGTTGTTTAGTTGACCCAGGCCAAATTTGAACCCACTTGCCTCAGAGCATGTGGCTGCCACTACAACCACTGTGCTACAGGTGCTGAACCCCAAATTTAGAGTTTTGATTTTGGAAGGTTTGTCAAATATTAAAGGCTTAAAACATTTGTTTAAACAAAATTACAAGCCAAAAGATTTTAAAGGAAATACGTAGTCAACTTAATTACATGTAAACTCCTTCAAAGATTCCCTTTTATGAGCTTCAACTTCTTCAACCATGGGAACATATTTGAAGAACCCAAGGAAAGTGAGGAACTCAGACATAAGGGTGGCAATTTCCAAAGATATCATCAGGGTATAAGCAGAAATCACTTGATGATTCTGTTTTCAGTTCATTCAGAGGGCATTATACTACAAAATTATTTAGGTTACATAATGACTAGACTAAGAGACCAACAATTGAAATGGGTTATCTAATGTCTTCTTTTAGGTTTTATTACATTTAGCATTTTGATACAATCTCTAGTATGTACAATTTAGCCTTCCTAAGACAACAAAGCTAAATAAAACCAAAAATGTTGGCCTTCCAGATATTAGTTTAAATCTGTTTTTACAACTTCCCTTACTAAGGTTTTGTAGCAACTACTTCTTCCTAGCCAGCTTCATAGTGTTTTAATACCAGGTCCAAGAATTACATTAAGGACACATCAAACTATGTATTTGTGGAGGATGAAAAATTAATAATAAAATTTACACTTGCTAATTAGCCTAATTAATCCTAATTGGTCTTTTTGTGTGTTCAGTTTTGAATATAGCTTTGCTAACCAAGCCTGTGGGATTTGTTTCTGGGAGTTAGTACATTTCCCATCAGTGGTTAGCAAATTAGGAGCCAGAGGAACAAAATTAAATTATGAAAAAACTTTTGAAAGTACAATATATTTGCATTCATCAATATCCGAAGTTAGAAATAATGGATATATAATCAATTCTTTCATTCAATATTTGTGAACACTATGTGAATTGCATATTGAAGTATAAAAACTGATAAGGAACAGATCATCAAAGACTTTACATTTCCTTTCTTTCTTTATGGCCTATGCCCTAATTCTGGATTGTCAGTAATGCTTTTAAGAGGATGTTTAGCCTTTGGTAAAACATTGTAGGCATTAATGAATAATTGTTCTATGTCTCATGGCTCCCCACTGATTAGAAACAATAAACTTATTCCTATTAAAAAGCCATTAGGCCAGCACAAGAAACCTGAAGAAGATCAATACAAATCCCAATATATCAACAAAGTGAGAAATATTAATTAAATGAAATAAATGCTATCTCAAAAAGTAGTAATGTACTTTTATAAAACTTACTATATACATTTTTACCTATAGAAAAGAAGTTATTCTCCTAAAGGTCAACATATGCCAGTGTCTAACTATTAATGAATGGTAAATGTGAAAGCATTAGGATGAGTTCCATTAAAAACTTAAATTATGAGCTGGGCATGGTGGCTCATGCCTGTGATCCTAGTATTCTGGGAGGTCAAGGTGCGTGGATTGCTTGAGCTCAGAACTTCCAGACCAGCCTTAGCTAGAGTCTTTAGACCCCATCTCTAAAAATAGCAAGGCATTGTGGCTGGCCCCTGTAATCCCAGCTACTTGGGAGGCTGAGGCAAGAGGATCAATTGAGCCCAAGAGTTTGAGGTTGCTGTGAGCTATGACACCACTTCACTCTACTCAGGGCAACAAAGTGAGACTCTGTCTCAAAAAAAAAAGTTAAAACTCAGGACATAAAATCACTACTCAAAATTGTAGTTTCTCAGATGGTGCCTGTGGCTGAGTGGGTAGGGCACCGGCCCCATATATTGAGGGTGGCAGGTTCAAACACAGCCCCAGCCAGCTAAAACAACACTGGCAACTGCAACAGAAATAGCCGGGGGTTGTGGTGGGCACCTGTAGTCCCAGCTACTCAGGAGGCTGAGGCAAGAGAATCATTTAAGCCCAAGAGTTGGAGGTTGCTGTGAGCTGTGACACCATAGCACTATACGGTGGGTGACAGAGTGAAACTCTGTCTAAAAAAAAAAAAAAAAAAAAAAATATATATATATATATATATATATATATATATATATATATAGTTTCTTGCCTAAAGTGCCATTCAATTAATCACATCTTAAGACTTTATTTCTCATAGGTTATAGGAGTTTTAACTAAGATAAACCAATAATATTAAATGCTAGAATGGTGTTTTGAAGGCGGTAGAATCTCTGTCCCTAGAGATTTTAATGAATTGTACTAGCATTCATCTCTCATAAGTATTTTAAGCAATGTTTCTAGAGATTTTTATGAGTTGACTTCTTAAATTTACTTCCAGTGTTAGAAATTTAAACTAGACGATATATGGTAAAATCCATTAAAGCTTAACAAGTTTCTTTTAAAAGTGAGGGCTGATTGATTCCTGAGAGAAGAAATATCATTGCTTCTTTGGAAGGCAAACTTCTAAGTCCTCAGGGTCTTGGAAGTGCATTATCAGTTATCAGAAAGAACATTATTTATTTTTTTTTTTTTTTTTAGATAGAGTCTCACTATGTTACCCTCGGTACAGTGCCATGGCGTTATAGCTCACAGCAACCTCAAACTCTTGGTCTTAAGCAATTCTCTTGCCTCAGCCTCCCGAGTAGCTGGGACTACAGGCACTCACCACAATGCCCAGCTATTTTTGGTTGTAGTTGTCATTGTTGTTTAGCAGACCGAGGTTGGGCTCAGAATATATGGCTGGCACCCTACTCACTGAGCTATGTACGCCAAGCCAGAAAGAACACTTTTTGTTTTATAAACGATCTCTCCCAAAATACAGCTTATGATAAAATGTATCTCAGTAAGTCAGTTGTATGTGTGTAGGAATGCTTCAATTTTAGGTTTTCTTTATGTTTTTGTGACAGAAGGAAGATCCTTGCTTTTTTACAAAGACTTCTTTTGCTATTGTGTGTTTGCTCAGTACATATTGCTTTTGTTAGTTTCAGTGCATAGAAATATTTAATTGCTTATGGTACTTAGGAACATTTTTTCTGTAGATTCTTTTTTCCTTTATAGAAACTGGTTTGTCAGATTTGGAGGAAGGAAGGATTGGGGACACTGTGTGTTGTTCTGGGCCAGAAAATGTACAATCTAGCTTTTCTGTGATACTCTGCTGTCATTGATAATTCACTTTTAACTAGAAGCTAGGGATGTCACATTACCAAATTTCGACTGAATCAGAGGCATGCTCTAATAGGAAATAAAAGTAAATAAAGCTGGGGAGGCTGATGAACAATTATACTGTTAATCATTTACTTTCCTATATGAGATTTCTAGGTAATTTCAGAAGATGGCCCAGTCTAATTTTCCTTCATTTTTCCAACAAGAAAATATGTAGAAGTTGATGAATCAAGTAACTCCATGTCATACTGGGAAATAAGAAGTCTAGATTAGAAGTTCTCAGAGTATCACTGGGGGTGTTCCTGAGACCCTTTCTGAGTCTGTGAGGTCAAAACAGTTTTCGTAATTATACCAAAATGTTATTTGCATTCTTTCACTTCCAGTTTCTCACAAGTATACAATGTTGTTTTCCAGAGGCTACATGATGTGTGATGACATTATTGTTCTGACGGTCAATGTGTGTGTTCTTGTGTTTTTGAGAAGTTTCTAAGGTAAGTTTAGGGTATAAATGTGGATATATATATATATGAAAGGACCACAGCAAAACCTTCCCTTTCCCCTTGATCTGGTTGGCTGAAAGATCAACTCATAATTATGGTAGATTAAAAAGGGAAAGGTTTATTTCCAAATACCATGCACATGAGGGGAACCGCAAGAATGATTACCCAAAGTCTCAGTGATGGTCAGAGATATTTATAGATGCCTTTTGGAAGGGAGGGGTAGAATGTGGAAAGTATAGGTGCACCAAGTGGTTGCTAGTGGGGGAGTGTGTAGATGGCTAGAAACAGATTGATTTGTAGATTAACCTGAGATACAAATCCTGTTCTTCAAATGACCCTAGGGCCAGGTCTATTAGCATGGAAGTCAGCAGCCCCTTTTTGATTCTCAATCAGGTTACTCAGGTTTTATGTAGCTAGAGGAAAGGCCTCTTTCAACGCTTCCTGATCATGAATGGCCTTTAATTCAAAATATTTTTTTATACCAAGGATTCATATTTTAGGGCAAAAGTTCCTTAGCTCCTTCATATACATATATATACACTGTATATACATACATGTTTGTTCTCAGTACTTCTATTGTTTTCTTACTAGCTATCTATAGTTACACTTGCTATAATCTTTTAACTTTGTTATCCACTAAATCAGTTTTAAAATTCTGGTTTCTCTCAAGCCTATGTGGAGGCGCAAGAAATAAGTACACTTTGTCTTGTTTTGCAGTATATACTTTTAATTTTTCAAAACTTCTACATTTATATTTTATGTAATACTTATTTTAGAATGTAATATTTTATAGTAACAAAGTTTTGTTTATAACTTTTTGTATATAGAGGTGGATAACAGCTTACAAAGGGAGACTACAGCACTTGCCTAACCCACAGCCATATCCAACATCTCTAAAGAGGCTGAAAAACATTTTCATCTCTAAAATTGATGTGTCAGAGTAGAGTTCTTTGACATAAGGAAGGAAGAAATATATACCAAAGGAACTGGACAAAACTGTAAATTAAAATTTGATAAAACTACTTTACAGCTTAATAGATGCTAACAATTCACCCTATTGTGTCTTATGCAACAGAATATTTTCAGATAGTATTATGAGCCAGTTAAATTTATCACCATATTGAGGTTCCTCACTCAGCATGTATATAAAAAGGAGTTGAATATCTTAAACACAGATGAAAAATCTGTTTAAAAGCGAAAATTATTTGTTAAAGCTTTACAAACTACAAATAATGTCACCCAAGCAACTTATGGGTAAATTGTCACAAATTGGCTGGAGTGGCACACATAGTAACTAAGAGAATAGTTAAGCTTTGTATAGTTAACATTATTGAATGAATGCCTACTGAATGAAAGATCAGTAAAAGAAATTGTGGACCTGCCATTTCTCAATGATATCATAATTAATCTAGTTAAATATTTAGCCATAAATATAATTCTACTGATGACTTCATACAATCCACAGAATCATACTGTTACCTTACAAATATAAAAATCTATAAATGTGGCTGAAATTGCTGCCAATGCTTGGGAACAAACACAATCGTTGCTGAAATATGCAAAATGTTGAATAATTTTTGGAATCTCATGGCTTATACTGGAACAAAAGTGTTTACATTTGCACTGGTGGTGCAAAAGCAGTGTAAGTAAAACAGCTGGTAGTTCCCTTCATCAAGACAATGGCTCCAAATTGTCTACTTGTATTATTATGTGCTTAAAGTAAAACTTAGAAATTGATAGTTTAATTTAAGAATATCCTTGATAAAGCAGTAAAAGTTATTTTATTAAATCTCAACTTTTGAGTACACTTTTAGGAAAGATTCTGTGGAATGAAAAGTATACATAAAGTACTTCTGATGTATACTGAAGTATGATGGTTGTCTCAGAAAAAAGCATTTGTGAGTTGTTCAAGTTAAGAGCTGAACTAGTCACTTTTTTTCATGGAACATAAAAAATCCTCACTTGAAAGGAGTACTGAAAGAAGAACTATGGCCATTCATATTTGAATATGTAACAGAATTTTTTTTCAAAAAGTAATGAAGTGAGCATGTTACTTCAAAGAAAACAACAGGCAGTATTTGTTGCCAATGATTAAATTTGAGCTCTCAGAAAAAAATTAGAATTTTGAAAAATTCTATCCCCTTCTGTGAGCCTGACTGTGTTGCAATACTCAGTGACTGTTCCGAGGAAATCAGTGGTGATATTAACAAACATGATAGTTTGGATATTTTTTAATGTAATGTGCCAACATTTGGAAGACCTGCATAAATCAGTGAATAAATATTTTCCATATAATAAATGCATGATGTTAAAAATCATGTGTGTGTGTGTGGAGGAGGCAAGATGGCCTACTGAAGCCAACTTTACACAGAGGCTCCCGTCCAGAAGGAAAGTTAAAGGACAGAAGTTTAGCAAGTAAGCTGATGGTTTGGAGCTGAGCCAAGAGAGAAGATTGAAGAGTGCACATCACCCATACTGAGGCCAGCTGCAACTCCAAGGGAACAAACAATAGGTACAAAACTCATAATCAAGTGGATAGGAGTCCCCTACTCCATGAGAATGACTCACAGTATACTTTCTACAAACAAGCGAGCAGAGTTCAGATCTTCTCCTATTTTATCCCATGGGAGAGACCCTCTAAAAACTGGAACTCCTTCCCTAGAGAGGACCCACTAGTGTGCCATGGCACTCTCCCTCCAGGCATAAAACTGAACATATGCTCTACCTGCTATTCTGAATTCCCAGCACTCCCTTCCACTCTCACCCCTTGGTCTGGAAGCCGGTCACCCATGGGGTCCAGATTATTGGGCATTTTATTAAGAGGTGTGGACAGGGCTTGGGCTGTTACAAGTCTGTGCTGAATTGGCAGCACTGGTGTAAAGCAGGGAATGTGAAGTGAGGAGTGAGGGAGCCATAGGGGAGAGGAAGAGATGGTGCCCAGTGGCACAGCACAGCAGCAGGAAAAATAGGGCTCACACCCCTGGTGATGTTTAGGAGAAACACTTCCTACTTCTCTTAGCAATCAGAGGGAGCCAGGCTTCTGCTCTGGTGGCAGCCTCTGGTGGAACATATCTCGGATGGAAACACAGGCCCCATGAGCAAAGGGTATACCTGAGGTGGTGCCTTCCCTGGTGGGGCACAGTGGGGATAGAGAATAGAATCCTTGCATGTACAGAGGTGGCATACTCCTACAGTGGGGCTGAGTCAGAATTGCTGCTTTTGTGAAGCCCAAGATACAATTGGTCCCCAAGGTAGCATAGCTGGGACAAAAACAGGCATGGCAGCAGCATCTTCCCAGGGAAGGGCAGGAACTGAGAGCCATTTGTGAGCTCTAACCACACCCACCCCAACACAGAGTGCAGCGGAGATAGAGACACCAGCTCTGTGAAAACTGGTGCAGTGGCAGCAGCACAGGGTGGACCTGAGTCACAGTTTCTGTGAACTTAAACAGTGCCTACCCCACAGAAAAATATAGCTGAGACAGAAACACAAATTCCTTGAGAATGTAAGTGACAGCAATATCAATTTGGGGCGGGGCTGGAACTGAGTGAAACTCCCCAGCCTCCTTTAAGCACCTGAGGTAGTCAGGCTTCAGCTCCCCCTGCCAGCTGCTGGCAGAGTGCAGAGGTCTTGCTGAGGAGATATAGATCTCCCAGTGCCTCAAGACAGGTGCAAAACCCTGGTGCATCTGCTCATTGGAGGGAACTGGATCACAGCCCTATGGGGTTACCAGTGACTGGGCATGACAGAGGTGCTAGGTGGAGAAGGAGAGATAAACTTTCCTGGACTAATTCATTTTCTGAGTGGGCCCTTCTGACTCCATGGAGCACCAGAACAAGTCATACTAAAGCTGCCAGCAGACCCCTACTATCTAGTTGCTCGAGACCTTTTGAACTCTCCCACTAGAAACTGGGTGCTGACTGGGACAATGGATTTGGAAACCTTGACCTAAGCCAACCACCTGAGGACCATCCAAGGTGGTACCCTGGATGTGTTGTTGTGGGAAGGTTAGATTTTCCTTTTCCAGTTGTTGTCCATGGTGGGCAAGGTGTCTTCATTGCTTGTATTTCTCCATAGTTGAGACTTTGACCTAGAGTTACTGATTCACTAGAATTGGACAGAGACCAGCTAAAAACAAGACAGAGCTACTTAGCTCCACCACACCAAGCAGGTCCCCAGTGTTTCAGGCTGTAGTACTGTATGGGTCCTTTGCAAAGCAGTAGGGGAAAAGCTGCAGTCACCAGTCCCAACTCTAAGAAAAAAGGTTAGTTAATGGCTACTGCCGGGGCCTCCAATCCAATTTCGCCATATCTGCCCATCTAGCTAAATGGTGCAAATAATCGTGAGGCAGAATCAGTGGAAAAACTCTGGCAACATGAATAATCAGAGTAGATCAACTCCCCCAAGGAATGACCTGGTGGACGTACCAGAGGATCCCATTTACAAACAAATGGATGAGATGTCAGAAATCAAATTCAGAATTTGGATTGCAAATAAAATTAACAAAATGGAGGTAAAGTTGGAATTAGAAATTCAAGAAGCATTTCAAAAGTTGTCTCAAGAATTCAATGAATTCAAAGACAAAATTACCAAAGATTTTGACACATTGAGGCAAGAACTTGCAGCCCTCAAACATCTGAGAAATACAGTACAATCCCTCAGTAACACAACAGAACAAACAGAAGAAAGGATTTCTGACGTTGAAGACAAAGCTTTTGAACACTCCCAAATGCTCAAAGAGGAAGAGAAGTGGAGAGCCAAAACGGATCATTCTCTCAAAAAGCTCTGGGACAATTCAAAGAAAACAAATACTTGCCTTATAGGAATTCTTGAAGGCAAAGAGGTAGCTTTGAAAGGCCCAGATACTCTACTACAAGACATAATCATGGAGAACTTCCCAAACATGTCAACAGATTCTGAAATTCAGATAGCAGACAGTTTCAGAACACCTGCACAATTCAACCCAAATAATCTCCCAGACACATTATAATTAACCTTGCTACAGTTAATATGAAAGAGAAAATTCTGCAAGCAGCCAGACATAAGAAAACCATAACCTACAAGGGGAAGAATACTAGAATGACTGCAGATCTTTCTGCTGAAACTTTTCAAGCTAGAAGAAGGTGGTCATTGACCTTTAACCTCCTAAAACAAAATAACTTTCAACCCAGGATACTGTATCTAGCTAAACTGAGTTTCATTTACGATGGAGAAATTAAATACTTTAATGACATTCACATGTTGGAGAAATTTGCCATAACTAAACCAGCTCTCCAGGATCTTCTCAAACCTATCCTCCATAATGATCAGCACAATCCTCTAACACCAAAATAAACTCACTCAGAAACTTTTGATCAAATTCAACTTCTACAGTGGTGAAAGGATTAAAAATGTCCACTGGACTTTCAAAAAACTCGATACCCAAAATACTACCAGGCTTATCAATATTCTCAATTAATGTGAATGGCTTAAATAGTCCTCTAAAGAGGCACAGTTGGCTGACTGGATACAAAAACTCAGGCCAGATATCTGCTGCACATAAGAATCTCACCTTAAAAGATAAATATAGACTCAGGGTTAATGGATGGACATTTATAATTCAGGCAAATGGCAATCAGAAAAAATCAGGTGTTGCAATTTTATTCACAGGTACAATAGGCTTTAAATCAACAAAAGGTAGGAAAGATAAGGATAGTCACTTCATATTTGTTAAGGGTGACACTCAACATGATGAGATTTCAATTATTGACATTTATGCACCCAACAACAATATGCCTCAATTTATAAGAGAGACTCTAAGAGACATGAACAACTTGATTTCCTCCAGCACCACAATAGTCAGGGATTAATGCCCCTTTGGCAGTGTTGGATAGATCCTCCAATAAGAAACTAAGCTAAGAAATTTTAGACTTAAACTTAACTATTCAACAAATGGGTTTAATAGACATCTGCAGAACATTCCATCCTAACAAAACTGAATACACATTCTTCTCATCAGTTCATGGAACATACTCAAAAATTGATCACATCTTAGGTCACAAGTAGAACCTCAGCAAATTTAAAAGAATAGAAATTATTCCTTGCATCTTCTTGGACCATCATGGAATAAAAGTTGAACTCAACAATAACAGGAATCTGTATACTCATACAAAAACATGAAAACTAAATAACCTTATGCTGAATAACAGCTGGGTCATAGATGAGATTAAGAAGGAAATTACCAAATTTTTGGAACAAAACAATAATGAAGACATGAATTACCAGAACTTCTTGGATACTGCAAAAGTAGTCCTAAGAGGGAAATTTATAGCATTGCAAGCTTTCCTCAAGAGAACAGAAAGAGAGGAAGTTAACAACTTAATGGGACATCTCAAGCAACTGGAAAAGGAAGAACATTCAAATCCCAAACCCGGCAGAACAAAAGAAACAACCAAAATGAGAGCAGAATTAAATGAGATTGAAAACAAAAAGCTTATACAACAGATCAATAAATCAAAAAGTTAGTTTTTTGAAAAGTCAATAAAATAGATAAACCTTTAGCTAACCTAACCAGGAAAAAAAGAGTAACATCTCTAATTTCATCAATCAGAAATAGTAATGATGAAATAACAACAGGTTCCTCAGAAATTAAAAAAATCCTTAGTGAATATCATAAGAAAATGTATTCTCAGAAATATGAAAATCTGAAGGAAATTGACCAATACTTGGAAGAATGCCACCTTCCTAGACTTAGCCAGAATCAAGTGGAAATGTTGAACAAGCCTATAACAAGTTCTGCAATAGCATCAACTATACAAAATCTCCCTAAGAAGAAAGCCCAGGACCAGATGGCTTCACGTCAAAATTCTGCACAATCTTTAAAGAGGAACTAGTACATGTATTACTCAACCTTTTCCAAAATATAGAAAAAGATGGAATACTACCCAACACCTTCTATGAAGCAAACATCACCTTGATCCCCAAACCAGGAAAAGACCCAACAAGAACAGAAAATTATAGACCAATATCAATAATGAATATTGATGCAAAAATATGCAGCAAGATCCTAACAAACAGAACCCAGCAACACACCAAACAAACTATACACCATGATCAAGTGGGTTTTATCCCAGGTTTTCAAGGCTGGTTCAATATACATAAATGTATAAATATAATTCATCACATAAACAAAATTTTAAAAAAGACCATATGATTCTCTCAATTGATGCAGAAAAACTTTTTGATAATATCCAACATCCTTTCATGATCAGAACTTAAGAAAATAGATATAGAAGGGACATTTCTTAAACTGATAGAGGCCATCTACAGCAAACCCACAGCCAATATTGTACTGAATGGAGTTAAATTGTAATCATTTACACTCAGATCAGGAATCAGTCCTAGTTGCACATTGTCTCCACTGCTTTTT
>CAUYRH010152510.1:0-29716 GCA_963574655.1 Perodicticus potto
GGCGCCTGTAGTCCCAGCTACTTGGGAGGCGGAGGCAAGAGACTCGCTTGAGCCCAGGAATTGGAGGTTGCTGTGAGCTGTGATGCCACAGCACTCTATCCAGGGTGACAGCTTGAGGCTCTGTCTCAAAAAAAAAAAACAAAAACCCAAGCATGGTGAATGTCACGTCACAAGGTTGGTGGGGCCCAGTGACCGAGGCCAGTACAGGAGTGCAGGCCTAGACACAGGTGCTGTTTGTGCTACGGCTGGCAGGGTGACCTGGCCATCTCTGAGCATGGGCTTTGGTGCACTTGTCCTATCAGGAAGTCCCATCCAGAATATGGGGCTTCACTGCACCAGGACACAGGCAAGACAGGGAGCACTGTGGCTGCAGCTCCGCTCTGTCCCAAGGTAAGCTCTGTAGGTTTTTGTTAGCACAGGGGAGTTCAACGGGTTCCTTGCTAGGGGTGGCTCCAAAATCAAGTTCAAAAACTAAAGTTGAGAAGGAGGTAAAAGCTAAATGATTCACCCCCAAATCTTCTATTCTCCATCCACTCCCCTACCTAAATATGGTTGGTCAACCTCATCAGTTCATTCTCCAAAGCCAAACCATGTTAAATCCATCACTTCATTCCCAGCCTGGAATAAGAGGGAAACTCTGAGTGGTCTGATCCACCAGGTTTGAGCCATAGTCAGGAGAACATGCTGGAAGCTTTGTTAGCTGCCACAAAAGAGGTCAAAATCCAAAAAGAAATGCCACTATTACTAAGAGAAGGTGTGGACCAGGCATGGGGTGCATGCCTGTAATCCCAGCTACTCAGGAGGCTGAGGTAGGAGGATTGCTTATGCCCAGGAGTTTGGAGGCTGCAGTGAGCTGTGATCCTAGAACTAGTGTCAAGGAAGCTGTGGGCAACGACTGAGTAGGGCCCGAGTCTAGCAGTCCCACCACCCAGCGGGAGTGCAGGTGTCAGCACTGGCCACCTGATATCCCAAGAAGAGATGCCACAACCAGTTTCAGCCTAGGAGCTTCATATGAAAAAAATTATTTATCTTTCAGTAAATTCTCAGAGAATAATCATTCCCTACTATGGAATTTGCTGTGCTGCAAAGGCAAAAATCTTTGGGCAGAGAATGATTCAATTCTGGAAACAGACAATGGTAATCTGACTCTCAAATTTCCATTGAGAGTGTGGCCCAAGAAGACAGGATTATAGTAAAAACAAAAAAGAAACTATAGTTGCAGAAGATATTATATGGCACCCTAAGCTTGGATGTTGCTTAATAGTACAATCATTTAAAGAAATCCTTCCTCTTCTTTGCGAAAGCATTTCTTTGAGCAGGAGCTCTAGCAATAAAACAAGAAAAATATCGAACATTAGGTGTGTATCTGCTGGGCCAGATATAAATAATAAAGCAAGGGCATATTGATTAGTTCCCAGATCTGACATAAATACAATTAGCTGTGTCCACCTCTGGCTTTTTCACATGTGCCCCCCACACATGTTTTACTGTCATGCCTGCTAGTGAAATGCTATTACATTGAGCTCCCCTTGGCAGGAAGAAATAATGAAGATGACAAACTTTCCCATTTTAGGACTTCCATGCCATGTTTTTTGACTGTTGTCTTTTTTTTTTTTTAATTGATACTTGATTTAAAAAGTGAAATCTTTCTCCTTCTCCGCTGAGCACGGCTGAGTGAGCAAGCACTCATTAAGTTCACTCAATACACTCTCTCCTCCCAGACTATGAAACTGCCTGGACGTGTCAATGGCCAGGAAAGATGGCAATAAAATGAAGAACTCTTTTATTTCAGAGTATTGCAACTTTGGATCCTCCAGATGAGAAAGTTTTCATTGTTGCATTTACACGACATTTATTTTAAAAGCAGAGTTCAGGGACCAATCTATTATTAAATCCATCTTTTCAGCAGAGCTCTGCTGGGGGCACCAAAATGCAAATAGAGGATTTACGCCATCTGAATCCTTGGAGCTAATCACTACAAGACCATTTATCTGTCTCCTACTATTTTTTCTGTAACAAGATCTAGCAGAAAAATTAAGATTTGGGGATAAAAAAGAAAAGGTTCATTTTTATAAAAATGTGAAGACTACTTTCCAAGGTACTTCTTATCTTACTCAACAGGGAAGCTGAAAAGATGAATGTGAGTTGAATTTAGCACGAAAAGATTTAAAGATCAAGAAAGAAAGACAAATATCTTGAAATGGTTTGTGCTATGTGTAACTCCTACAGAGAGAAGGAAGGTTGCTTTCCTGCAAGCTATGTTGCAATCCCATTTCTCTAGGCTTCGGGAGAAATCCGTGTGGCCCCTGCTGGGGAACTGGGTTGACTCCCTCCTGCTGTACTTTCATCCTGCAGGGGCAGAGGCCTGATTCTACCTGGGAGCCACACTGCAGTTTCTTCAAATGTTTCACCTTTGTGCAAAGGAGCAGGCTGCTCCGAGAGCCGCTTCCAGTATTTTCTTGCTGCTGCCTCCACATCCTTAAATCTCCTTTGTCTGTTTCCTCACTTCTTTTGCACACATCCAAAAATAGTTGATTAAAGTCCGATTTTAAAATATCATATAAGTAAATGAGAACAAGACGGGAGGGGGTGGCCCTCATGTTCAACCTAGAATACAGGTATATTTAGAGAGCTGATCTCTCCTATTCCTAAAGGGACCCCAAAGATTTTAATGGTGCCCCATTGACTATAGCAGGGGGGTTTCATTTTTTCTTAATCCTTTAACCCATTTGAATTATTTGGTGGGCAAACATTGATGTATTTTGCCGGGTTCTTGTATAAGTTGCAGGGATGGGAGACAGGAGGAAGGAAGGGTTGGGAATGGGATGGGATGAGAGGGGAGGGGCAGAGAGAGAAGGAAGGGGGTGGGCAGGGCTGTGAGGGGCTTCATGCAGGTTAGGAGGGTGTGAGCTTTTACTGTAAGAGCAGAGATGACATGGAGCAGTTCAGAACATACGGCTCTGAGGAAGATAGGTCACAGGATAAGGGTGGACATGGGATAAAGGTTGTAGGAACCGAGTATTTCAGGAACGCCCAATGCAATCTAAGCAGGAATAGGCAGTGCCTGCCTGGCTAGCAGAGCAAAGGAAGGCTTATAGCTGAAGAGTTCACCTGTTCTTTGCTCAGTAAATGTCTGAGTCAGAGAATTGCTGAAGGTTCTGAGAGCATGTTCTAAAAATGCCTCCAAAGATCCCTCCAGATTCACTAGTCTTATGATGTATGAACCATGCCGCCATGCAGCCGTCTTCAGTTTTATTAGAGGTTTTCATATTGAATGATTTTTGTCTTTCAATAAGCCTATATTCCACACACAAAGATAAAGGTACATATTTATAGTCAGATATACAATTAGTTTTTGAATAAAAATTATTTTGAGTACAAAACAATTCCATATTCCAGGCTCCTCCCTGTCTGGATGTCCATCTTTCTCACGTGCCCATCTTCCTTACTCCTGCACCATTTCTCAGTACTGACTCAGGAGGTCCCTGCCCTCCTGGACACGGTGTGTTTCCACACTGGTGCCTCTCCACCTCCCACACCTCCCACTGGCCTCTCTTGCCACCTGCTTTGTGACTTGATGGCACTATCCTGTCACAGGAGACATGGTAGTGGAAACCACACACAGCTTAATCACGACATCTCCTTGTCTTTTATTATTACACACCCCCTTTCTTATGATAACTTCCAAGTCTGTTGTCATAACTAAACTTTAAGTTAGATCAGAGCAGGAAGCACGTCCATTGTGTACTTCTTTATACCTTAGATCTTCGGTAAAAACATCATGACAATTATAAAACTCCTAAAGCCAAAGGGATGTTGGGAACCATTTACTTATTTATTTATTTTTATTAAATCATAGCTGTGTACATTAGTGCAATCATGGGGTACAATGTGCTGGCTTCATATACAATCTGAAATACTTTCATCCAACTGTTCAACATAACCTTCATTGGATTTTCTCATTTATTGTATGAAAACATTTGTATTCTGCATTTAGTAGGTTTAAATTAGTGCTTCTTAGCCTTTAATAAGCACCAGAATCGTTGATTCTTTCTTAGGCTGCAGTCCCTGTAATTCTGACTCAACATGTTGGGGGGAGTTGGACCTGGGATCCTGCTTTTCCAAAAGCTCCCAGGGGTATTCATGGTTCTGATCCAAGGGCCACAACTTGAGAGGTTTGTTCCTAGAACCTAGGATGTCTGAAAGGGTCATCAGGGAACCATGGATTGCTTCAGGGGTTGTGTAATTTTCAGAGATACTACATAGTATTTCTGTACGTATATATTTGAAATTTTCTAGGCCAACAATCCATAGATTTCACTGTATCTTCAAAGGTATCAGGACCACAAATAAGGACAAGTACCACTGATTCACTAACTAAGTCCCAGAAACGTCAAATGAGGTGTACCAGCAAGTGCCGTGGCCCTAGGCCCCAGATCCAGAGACCTTGACTCCTGCCAAGTGCACTTTCACCTAGACCATGGGGCAGTGAACCGAGGCATAAGTAAGTATTCCTGCACAGAATCACTGGCTATGTCTCATCCCTTCATAAATTACGGAGATAGAATTCGGGAGTCTCATAAACACAATTATTTCCACCTTCTGGAAGAAAATAGCCAAATGATCCCATTCAAAGACCTCAGAGATAGGTACATACATTTAGAACAGCTGAACACATCAAATTATCATTTCAAAATGCACAAAATATTTGCCCCTCTTCTAGTCATAGAAAGGGGACCCAAGTTAGTTTATGCTTTAGTTTACCTATCTTTGGGTTAGTATGAGATGAGAAATAAGTTAATGGTCTAGTTTTCCATTTTTTTGATGGCCTCCTTTATGATGTAAACTACCTATTTTGAAACAGTATCAATCTAATCAGATTTTATGCTGTGTGTGTGTGTGTGTGTGCTTTTTTGTGTGTAAAATCCAAAAGCCCTAATGGAGTTCAGTCATACCACTGTGGCAACAAGTGCTTGACACAGAGCAGAGGAAAACTGGGCACTCAGCAAAGAAAGAAAAAATGAGGAAGGATGAGAAATCTCTTGAAATTCCTTCCCTGAGCAAATGCAGGGGAGGAAATATCTGCAGTATTCCCCTCCATCCTGGCTGCAATCCATTTCCAACGAGGTAGAGCAGTGTGCTGGTAAGCAGTATACTCTCCAAAGCTGACACTGTTGGCTTGGGTCCTGGCTCCACCTTTTATGAATTAACTAAGTGTCTTATTAAACCTTTCTAGGCCTATATTTTCCCTTCTGTGAAATGGAGATAATCACTCACTTCCTAAGATAGTTGTAAGCATTAAGAAGGAGCTAGTGCATGTAAAACACCAGGCACATAATAAATGCCAGATAAGGACTGTCAAAAGATTACAGTCTTGTCCCAGTCAAGGACCTATATTATAAACATACTTTTAGTACTTTGTTAGCTAACTCTGCCCTCCAAGACCCGTGATTACTAACCTCTTTTAATTATTACACAGTAGTAATATGCATTTAAGTCTCCTCCATGTCTTTTAATGGCTTGATAGCTCCTTTTTTACCATATCTCTTTTAAGTTCGGTTTGAATTTGATGTTTTTAATTGACATATAATAATTGTCCATATTCATGGGGCCCATGGTGATGTTCCAATAATTTCAAGGCTGGATGATTCTAATTTTATGATATACTGGAAAAAGCAAAAAATGGAGATAGTAAAAAGATCAGTGATTGCCAGGGAGTGGAGTGAGGGATGAACAGGGGGAGCACAGAGAATTTACAGGGCAGTGAAATTACTCTGTAGGATGCTACAATGATGGATACACATCATTACATATCTGTGAAACCCATAGAATGTAAACTATGGACTTTGAGTGATAAGGACATATGGACACAGATTCATTGATTGTAAAAAGTGTACCACGCTGGTGCATGATGTTACATACTCTCTGTATTTTCCAACCAATTTTACCTTGAACCTAAAGCTTGCCTGGAAAATAAAGTCTAATAAAACACACATATAACCTCTCACCTCGATCAATTCTAAATCTCATGTGATATTTTTCCTAATAGAATATCAATGGGGTTTCATTTTGGTGTGAGTCTCAGATTAGCTTATAAAAATAATATGAATACCAAACAACATTGGAATCTTTCCTATAAAGGATCACAATGAGAATACCATCAGACTTTTGTTTAGCAATCCTTAATTCTGGAAACTTTGGAGTAATACCTCCCAAGACTTGAAAACAAATTAATTCAAATCTAGACATCCAAGCAGAATCAAATTGTCAGTAAGATTATAACACAAAACAAAGACAATTTCAGATATGCAAGAAATAAGATAAGTTTTACCTGTGAATTTCATTTAAGATACATCCCATTAAAACTAAAAGGTAATCTAAGAAAAGCAGCTTCAGGAATACAAGAAATGTGAGTGTAAGATCAAATGTATCAGAACAACAACTGACTGGTAGGTAAAGACAGTAATCTTTCCAAATTATACTGAAGCAAAGTGGTTTAAGACAAAAATGTGTATATTTTTGGAGAGTAAGTTTATTTTTCTTTTTAAATGTATTTTTAAGTTCACAGATAAAAATTGTATATATTTATCACATACAACATGTTTTGGAATATATTGTGAAATAACTAAATTGATCTAACTAACATATTCATTACCTCATATGCGTGCATCTAAATCATCTTTTGTGTTGAGAATGTAGAAAATATTTTCAAGGAAAAAATATGAATCCCACTAACAGATAATTAAGATGTGGAAGATATTTGTTCAGAATGTTATGTGTCTCTGTCAAAATAACATGTTTTAAATGCAATTGGAAAACCAAGGAAAACCAAGCATAATGCAAGAAAGCATTGTATAAACATGGAAAAATCTAAGAGAGGTAATGATACTAAAAATTGAAAAATATAGAATATAGAAATGATTTTACCTTACTCTTGCAACTTCACATTGAGCAGGAATGGTTTAATGATATAAAATTACATTCTTTTATCCTAGGACACAATCATACTTGGTTCTAAAGTAAAATTATTTAATAATCATAATATTTAAGAATTATTTTCAAATTTCATTATCAACCAAAAGTGAAACTATGAAAGCATTCATTTTAGTTACCAAACAAAATATAAATAACGTTGGCAATGCAAAAGTAACCTGAAGGATCAGGCTCAGTAACTCATACCCAGCACTCTCGGAGGCTGAGGCAGGTGGAGTGCTTGAGGTCAGAAGTTCAAGACCAGCCTGTACAAGAGAGAGCTCTCTTCACTACAAAAATTGAAAAATTGATTGGGGTGTTGTGGCCAGGGGCCCATAGCCCCAGCTATTCAGAGGGCTAACGCAGGAGGATCGCTTGAGGCCAAGATTTTGAGGTTGCAGTGAATATGATGACACCACTGCATTCTAGCCATGGCAATCGAGCCAGACTCTATCTTAAAAAGAAAAAAAGAGAGTAATTTGAAGATAACAGAGTTAGAAAGAGAGTGGGAACAGTAAAGAGTATTGAAGGGCTGATATTTTCATCATTTTATGTTGTAGGGGAGGCAATACAGACTATAAAGAGGCTGGAAAACTTCAGCACTTAAGATTTAAAACTAGAAATCCTACTAGTTAGGAATGAGTTTCCTTAAATCAAATATTCTATACCAACACCTTAATAATAATCATACTTAATAGAAAAACCATGCAGACATATATCAGACCATTGCCACTAATATTGAAAATAAGTAGGCCTAGCCAACTTTATAAAGAAAAAATAAATGGAAGGAAGAAAAGAAAAATTGTCATCTCATAGAATGGAATGAAGTTAAATTAATAGAATTAATAAGAGATTGTAGCAAGTTGTAAGATAAAATATCACCTTATAAAATCAATAGTACTATTCTGTAAAAGCAATAACAAATTAGAAAACATGATTAAAAATAAGATTTTAGTTAGCTAGGTATTTTGGCAGGCACCTGTAGTCCCTACTTGGGAGGATGAGGCAAGAGAATCTCTTAAGCCCAGGAGTTTGAGGTTGCTGTGAGCTATGACAGCACAGCATTCTGCCCAGTTTAACTGAAACTGTCTCAGAAAATAAATAAACAAATAAGATCTTACTAACAGTACCTGCGAAACTGTAAATTACATAGGAATGAAATTTTAAGATGCCATGTACAAAGATGTCATAGAGAAAAAATTTAAACTTCTCTATATTTTATAAAGGAAAATCTATTTCATGCTTTCCGTTCTTAGATGGGGTAACAATGTCTGTTTTCATCAGATTAATCTATAAAATCAAGCAAACTTAATACAAACTTCAACCAGAATGTTTGCATAACTCAATGAAATTATTTGTAAATTCTTATGGCAAAATAGCTAATTTAATTTTGGAAAATAAAATCAAATAAGTGGCTTTTGTGTTTCCAGATATTCAGACATAGAGCAAATCCACACTAATAATTGGCATAATTAGGCATAAAATAAATGAAAAGCAGAGTGCTAGTGTGAGCACAATTAGACCAAGCAACAGAATAGACCTATGGGACTAAATAGATTAGCTTTCTATTTCCATCTGCCTGCCTACTACTGGCTTATATTTCTATTAAAGTTCTTCCTTCTAGCCAGATGTTAATCAAAATAAATAGTAAAAAAAAAAGTTTACTTACTGTGCTTTGAACTTCTTCGGAGAATAATTTAATTAATTAATAAAAATTTAATTAATTTAACATTTTTCATGGTGTACCTGAGACCCTCTCATTTTCAAGACCAGTTGAAAACCACTGCTCTATACAGTTTGTTGGTCACAGAATATTCTTTGGGACCCAAATCCTTAAGGTGAGAATTAAAACTACAGCATTTTTCACACCTGCAAAGTAAGTGTCCACTTACTGTGTGTAAATTATTTCCTTTAATATTTAATTCATTTATAGAAAAAAATTGTGCGGAAGTTAGCACCTAATGACCCTTGCTTGTGGATCTCAACCTTCCAGAGCCTTGTCCTGTTATGACAAAGATTTTGTTATGCCCACTCTAATGTCCTGAGACTATTACATGACTCTAGAATTGATGTAACATCCTAAAAGACAGCATTAGTGGATATCAGGTTAAATGACACAGTGGCTGTATTTAGTGCTAACTAAACTAAAATCAGCATTCGAGAAGAATACAGAACAGGAAGCATAGCAGAGCTCAAGAAAAAGCATTAGGAAGGCTTCAGACAGCCAGACACAACCATTGATGTCCAAGATACAAGATGCATATCAGTCTTGAGAAATGAGCGCTGACAGGCATGCCAGTCACGTCAGTGCAGGTAACTTCCAGAACTGGGTTTGCAGTTTAAATACCTCTATAGTTATGTAGCGCTTAATTGGTGAGTATGTAACCTCCGTTACTTAATGCAGCTGACAGTAAATTACAGGGGACAAAATAAGCAACCTTGACAACCAGGAATGGTATGCTTAGGAGCATTCTCAGATGAGCCATCAGTAACTAGAAACCCAGTAAGACTATCATTTACCTTCGGTGGATGTACTTCTTGACTTAATATGATTAAAGGCTGGCTAAGGATCAAATTGTTCTTAAGCATCCCTGAGGCTGGAGGAAGGATTAGAGTCCAGCTCTTAAATCCTTTTACAAGAAATAACTGATATTTCAAAATACACATTCTTCCAGAAACCTACACTAGACAACATAAAATATGATAGTCAGGCACTGTCCCTATACTGTTTATATTTGCAATTCTTCCACCACAACAGGTACTGCTATTAGTGAGTGCAAGCTTTTTTAAAATAGTAAACAAAATGTATTAGCTGCTCTTAATGTGCATGGTAGGTAGAGTTCAAGTAAATTATGTCTGGTGGAACATTTAGAAGTTGAAGTCAGCTGAACGTCTATCATGTCTACTGTCATCCCCCACCCCACCCCATGCACTAAATGTTCATGGTATTCCATGGTATTCAGTCAATCTTTGTGAAAATTAAAAATACCCCTGGAAATTAAAAATTGACATCCACAGTGAGGAAGAAGTCTGGACAATGATAAACTGGTTGAGGACTACTTGTCTCAAGTATCCTGTTTATATGCTTTAAGAACACTAGTTAAATTTTAATTTCAATTAGTCTTGAGGAGAAACAAAGTATTTTAAAACTTTTTTATAATAAAAAAATTTTCATTAAATAAACCATTAAAATTTAGAAAACCAAAACACACACACACCACTACTAAAAGTAGCATTTTGCCCATGTATTTTCTATCCCCTATTACTAATTGCCGTTGTCAATCAGTTTTAACTACAGTATTTAGCTACTTATTCTGGTCATTGCATCAATGTTTTTGAGTGTTAAGTTTGTTATGTTCTTTTAGGTTTGCTGATTTTTAGAGGTTTTTAAAAAATGATAAATTATTTAGACCCTCGACATACCCTCCTTTATTTCTTCAATAGTTATCCACCATTTTAGTTAAATCAATAAGCAATTTCTCATCATTTATAACTAGGTAAAAATTGTTCTCTATAAAACCTAGTTATATACAGCTTTTTGTTTTTACTTGAGTTTATAATTGCCTCTTTTTCATTTGCATGTCTCCATTAATATACTTATTTTTTTCACAATGTTGCACCATCTACTATTTCATCTAATCTATAAAAACTAAAGTATTCAAGAGTCCTTCTCTTGTAGCCTTCTCTTCAGTTGGAGTCTAGACTAATTG
The DNA here is from genome assembly GCA_963574655.1 of Perodicticus potto. Classification (NCBI taxonomy): domain Eukaryota; kingdom Metazoa; phylum Chordata; class Mammalia; order Primates; family Lorisidae; genus Perodicticus; species Perodicticus potto. The sequence continues at coordinate 10,683 of CAUYRH010152510.1, forward strand.
CTGTCCAGATCTGCTGCAGCCCAGTAATTTCTCTCCACCATCCCTGTTGGATTGCTTTCTGGATCCTTCATCTTCTACATTTTACAATTACTATTAAACATTTATTCATCTTGAAAAAAATCTTCCTATAGCTTCCTAAGAAAGGATATAGGAAGGTAAAGGTCAAGTTTTTGCATATTTAAAAAAATCATTAATCTGTCTTTTCAATTGATTGATAGTTAAGCTGGGTATCAAATTCTGGCGGGAAATGTTTTTTATTTTCTCAACATACAAAGATATTCTTCAATTTAGTGCTAGTATAGGGAGTATTCCTATTCTGTTTCCTTTAATTCCTAAAGATTTTTTAGAACATTTATATTCCTGGTCATTTGAAATATTATGATGATGAGCATTTTTTTTCCACTCATATTTTTTACCACTATACTTGGCACATAGTGATTCCATTAGCAACCTTTGAGTGGAGGCTTTTCCAAGTTCCTAATGATCATCAGGAAAAGAATTTCAGGATGCACCACATAAACCAATCAAGGGACTTCTTTTCCATTTTTTTTTTTTTAATTGAAAGTGAAAGTAAAAAGGAGAGAGAGAGATTGAAGGCAGGCTCTAAAAGATCAGCTGCACCAGGAAGAAGTTGTTTTAGTCCTTTGACATCTTACTAATTGAGAGAAGAAATGTTCAAGGTTTAAAGCTAAGGTGTTGGTTTTACTATGAATTTGAGTAGTAATTCCTAATATTGGGTTCCCTCCATTTTCATAACTTATATGATTATTTTGAAACTGTCATAGCAATTTTAAGGGCAGAGAAATTTAAAAACTGCAATGTAAGTGATATTATAATTAGCCAAAGTTCATGGAAGGTGATGGAGATAGCTGACAAGCCCAAGCCAAGCCAGTTCTTGCCTCTGGTTATCAGCCCCCTCCCCCCAACCTCCAGGCAACTTCTGCCTGAGGGTTGTTTACTTTAACACCTGCATCCAATCTGCAAGTTACAGTCTCAGCCCTGTCTCCTACTTTCCTCTGAAATTGATCAACTAACAATCCATCCTTCAAAATCAGTAGAAAATGTTCTATTTAATAAAAGCTTCTAAGGCTACATCTATTTCCTTGAGTTCAGCTTAGACTGTGTTCCCTGTGTGTTTATATGAAGTAGTCTCTGTTCGGTTCTCACTACCACTTCTTTGATGAAGAGGTTTTGCAGTCAGGTATTTCTGAATTCCCATTCACTTAAGTTTTATTCTTATTATCATTGGATTTTTTTCAAAGGGGGAATATCGCTTTGTTTTGTTTTCATTTTTTTCTTTGTTTTTGTTTTTCTTAGAACTTTCACTATATACATATTTATCATTGATTTCTAATTTTATGCTCAGACAATGTGATCTATCAAATTTCAACTTTTTGGAATTGATTCAAGCAGTATTTTCTAATTTTTTTACGTAGTATGTTTATACATAGAAATGATATTTATATGGCCCAATGGGTAAATGGATGAGATGGCCTGTAATTGGGAGCTCTCACTGATCTGGGTATTACCCAACTTCTGGATAACCCAGTGATGAACAAGGGCCTGATTTAATTTGTATTCAATTTACAAAACTAGCTATTAAATGGTTTATTTCATTTTCAAATATTTGTAATGATTCCTCTATTATATACCACAGTCACTTATTTGATTGGGTCTGCTCCCTGACTTGTCATTCTGTTCTGTATTTATCTACCCTGCAAATTTATACCTTGCTAGTCTAATAATAATAGTCTTCTAACGTGTCCTGTTGTGTTTTATAGTAAATTCTCCTTTTGTCTTTAGGAATTCTTTTTACTAATCTGTTCTAATATGTAATTTTAGGAAATACTGCTTAAGCTCTAAAAATAATCCTCTTGGGATTTCTTTAAAGTAGCTTTGAATACATAGATTAATTTAATAAGAATCAATAACATAGGGTGTCCCAAAAGTTCCCCCTATACATAGGGAAAGTCACCATACATAGGGAAAATGGGAAATTATAGCTAAATGTACCTTTATTTATAAAATACTCAGTATGAATTTTACAAAGTATTTATAAAATATTCTCTAGGTATTTGTCAACTTATAATATTTTGTAATAAAGGTATATTTAGCTAAAATTTTCCATTTTCCCTAAGTATGGCAACTTTAGGGGTGAATTTGGAAATATCCTGTACTATAATACTGAAGCTTCTCCTTCATGAACATCATAAATGTTGCCATTTATTTAGATGTTATTTCATTTTTTTATATCATTTTGTAATTTGCTCCATAAAGACATTATAGTTATTTTTAAAAACACTTTTTTTCCTGTGTACTTTGTAGCAAAACACTAAAACAGGTTCCTGTTATCTTTATTTCAATTTTATTGTGTTTCTGTTTTCTCTTTCTTGTGTCTTTTAATATTTGAGTTTAATCCTTCAGGTTTTTCATCCCCTTTCTGAGATATCTAGGTAAAGATTTGTTATCAGTTTGTCAGGATAGATATTCAACATTTGAACTGAGTCAGCTTTACTTTTTAGAAAAATTATTGGGAATTCTTAGCCATTAGTTCTTCACATATTACTTCTCTATTTCCTCTATTCAGTACATTTAGATACATGCAGAAGCCTTTCAATCTGCCTCCCCCATGCCTCTTAATGTTTTAAACATACTTTTATCTTTTTATTTTTTCAGGCTGCTAATAATGCAAATTCCTCATCCGTATATTTCCACTCACTAACTCACCCTGTGAGAATCTAATTGACATTTGGTTATATTTAATAAGTTTTTCTTCTACGTCAAAGAGTACATTTTTTATTAATATATAGCATGATTTATTCATATTCGACTGCTTTATTCACTTCAGCATTATGAATATTCTCTCTCTCATAATATTTTCATATCTCTACATCTTACCTATGAGATATAAATTTAAAGCATCTCTATGAGTGAAAGAAGGCAGTAAAGGAGAAACCAAAAAATAAATTCATATGTAAAATCATTGATTTAGTGTTTGCAATCTTTTGACCTCCCAATAGTTTTTTGGCTATATTTCCAGTCTGTGAATTCTATACCACTACCTTTATCTTTAAACAGATCATTTTACATAATAACATTTCCCCTTGGCATTGCACAGACTTCAAATTTATTGCTTTATAATATTCAGGAACATGAACGGTCCATAATTTAGTTAACTATTTTCTTACTTTTGTGTTTTAACTTCATTCCAACTTTTTAAATTCATATTTAACATTGTTTATTTAAGGTAAATGTATGGGATAAAATCACTGGCTGAACTGATGGAAAATTTTTTTTTTAATCTCAATACACTTATTGTCTAATCACTTTGAAAAAAATTAAACCAACTTGTATTTCCATCACTAGTGCTTGAGTCAACTGTATCTTCACCAGTACTAATATGATCTTCAAATTTTGCTCATTTTATAATTGAAACATGGTGCCTGACAGTTTTACTGATTTACCTATCTTTCATTATTTCCTGAAGGAATCTCTTTTCATATTACATTTTTATATTGTTTTTCTTCTAATTTTCCATCCATGTCCCCTGGGCATTTTTCCACTAGTGTCTTACAGTTGTGCCAGTAACTTCCTATAGGTTTTATATATTACAATGTGTTTCAAATATCTAAGGTCAGAAAAAATTGTTTGGGTAATGTGGGCAAAAGGGGGTTGGGTCAGTTAACACACATTAAGTCTCTTAAAACAGCATCTGTTACATAGCAAATCCTCAGTAATTATTACAGAATTTTAATATTAGCATAACTCTTTTACCTTTCAATTGACATATTGTAATTGTACATATTTATGGGGTACACTTTGATGTTTCCATACATATAAACATTGTACGTTGATCAAATCAATGTACTTAGTGTATCCATCATCCTACACATTTGCTATTTCTTTGTGGTGAGACCCTTCAAAACTCTTCTGCCTATTTTGTAATATGCAACACCTTACAGTTTACCATTACGTCAAAATAGAACACCAGAATCATTCCTCTTATTTAATTATAACTTTGTATCCATTGACCAACTTCTTCTTTCCTCCCCACCCTAGTTTCCAGTAACCACCGTTCTAATTTCTGTTTCCATGACTTCAATTTCTTGTGGGTTCTTTAAAATTCTTTTCCAATTCCATACATGAAAGAGGCCATGTGGTATTTATCTCTCTGTGTATGGCTTATTTCACTTAACATTATGTCTTCCGGACTCATCCTCTTGTCACTGATGACAAGATTTCATTTTATGATTGAGTAGTATTCCATTGTGTCTATCTGTATGAGTATCACAGTTTCTTTTCCATTCATTTGTTATTGGACACTGAAGTTGACTCCTATCTTGACTCTTGTGAATGGTGGTGCAGTAAACATGAGAGTTCAGTATCTTTTCTATGTATACATATGAATTCCATTTCCATTGGCTATATTACCATCAGTGGGATTGCTGGATCACATGGTAGTTCTATTTTTAAATTTTTAGGAAGACTCCATATGTTTCCCATCATCACTTCACTAATTTACAATTCCACCAGCATTGTGTTACAAACAATATTTTTTTCTTTTGTCTTTTTGATAAATAGCCATTGTAACTGGAGTGAGGTGCTTATACCTTTGTAGTATTGATCTGCACTTCCCTGATCACCAGTGATATTTAGTATTTTTTATCTGTTGGTCATTTGTATGCCTTCTCTTGAGAAATGTCTGTTTAGGTCTATTGCTTATTTTTTAAATTAGATTATTATCTTTTTTTTTTTTTTTTTGCTGTTAAATTTATTGATATCAACCCCTTAGCAGATGTACAGTTTGCAAATATTTTCTCCCACTCTGTGGGTTGTCTCTTCATTCTGTTAATTGTTCCCTTTGCTGCACAGAAGTTTTGTAGTTTATTGCAACCTCGGTTACATACTTTTGCTTTTGTTGTCTATGCTTTTAAGGTCTTATTTAAAAAATCCTTCCCAACTGAGCATTGTATAGAATTTTTTCCTGTTTTCTTTCAGTAGTTTCATAATTTTATATTTACATCTTTAATTTATTTTTAGCTGACTTTTTCACATAGCAAGAAGTAAGGGAGTATTCTCATTTTTCTGCATGGAGATATCCAAGTTGCCCAACATCATTTATTGAATAGCCTGCCTTTTGCTCAATGTGTGTTCTCAGAAATTTGTCAAAAATCAGTTGCCTATAGGTGTACAAATTCATTCTGGGGCTCTCTATTCTGTTCTGTTGCTCTACATTTTGCTCTATATCATGCTGTTTGTGTCACTATAGCTTTGCAGAATATTTTCCAGTCAGATATTATTTTTATTTTGCTCAATATCACTTTGGCTATCCAGGGTCTTTTTTGTAGTCCCTTGTGAATGTTAGGATTATTTCTCCTATTTCTGTAAAGAATGGCATTGGTAATTTAATAGGGATTGAATTAAAACTGTAGATTAGGTATTATAATAACAGCATGCCCATTCTAATAGTATTTGTTCAATCCATGAACACAAGATATTGCTGTTATTGTTAATGGAAAATTGTATTGCTTTTTATGTTTCTGGAGGTAAAATTTCTATGCAGTTAAAAAAAAGTTTTAAATTTTAATTTAAATTTATAGACACCCTGTGTATATCAATGCTGACAATCTGATTCATGTGATCGAGGAAGGAGTAAACTCTAACATGGATATGGAAAGTGAAAAATTCCAAGAGTCAAAATTTTGCATGAAAATTCCTTAGGAAAGCACCATTTTAGAGACCACCCCAAGGATCTAAACAGTCTGACATTGCCAGCGTTTCTATCAACATCCACGTGACTCACATCAGTTTGTGACAAGGAGCCTTGTTCTAACCCCCAAAATGAAGATTGGAACACTAGAATCAAAGTCCTAGCAACAAGACAGTCTGAAGACACTTGAGAATGCAGACCAAGGGAAAAGAAGATTCAACACCTGTGCATCACGTTCACCTTACAAAGTTGTTGAAAAGAACGAAACACTTTTTAAAAATTTCCCCTCTGACACATAAAGTTGAATTCATATAATTTACTGACATATCGCAGGTTTTTAATATACACTTAGTTTGTTGAAGTCAACCAGAGAGATTCCTTTAAAAATCTATCACAGCATCTTAAAACTATTTCTGTTTTATAAGGAGTCGCAGTATTAAGTGTGTAACTTGCAAACATGTATGATACTTGAAAACAACATGGTTTTTTTCTGCAAACTTAAAATGAGAAGGTGACAATTCACATGCGGATTTTATTTTCCTTTTCCCTCACTCATTTGTGTGCTCAGCATTGCAAATAAAACATGATGTTCATGACCATCGACATACTGAGTCAATTATTATAAAATTATATAACCAAATTTATTCTCTAAAATTTTTAAATTTCATTCTTCCTCTGTTAAAACCAGTATGATAGTTCTCATTCTGATACAGGTTTTTCTCCACAAAAGAAAACTAATCCATGTAAAACAATAACATATTGCCAGAGAAAGGAATAAATTAGCAGGTTGCTGATGCTCATCCCTAGCATTACAAAAGCCCTTTTTAAACTAAATAAAACCAATTGTGTTGATGTCATTATAATATTTGCTATCCACATCCTTGCTTTGTTTCGCCAATTGCCCATGATATTGGATTGTCAGGGCCAATCTTATACTGACTGTATTTATTTTATCGTAAGCACTATCCTTACAATTTAGGAAGCTTCCATCAGCCAAATCACAATGCTTCTGGTCATGCTACAGGTATTTCCCTGGATTTCCTAAGGTGTGGATAAATGGCAGAGCACAAATATATAATAAAAAAATAAAGTTTGCATAAAATAAGATGAAATGATGAATGAAATGATCTTATTAAGGTAATAACATTAATATGTACTAAATAACCATCAAATGATGAGTGTAAGCAATATAAAGCATGATGTAAGGAAACAAAATTTTGTAGATTTGTCATTAAGTTGCTTTTATAAATTATTCATATAGATCTTAAATGTAAAAAAGCATACAACATATACTACTTCCTAATTTACATATTCCCTTAACAGTGTATCATAAATAACTTACTAAGTATCATGTCCCTTTTAAAAACAGTTTATAAACATAACAAATCTGATTATTCTACTAGAGTTTGGGCACCTTGGTCATTCACTATTGGTTTATTTTAGTGTGGCAATTAAAATTATCATACATATCTCCTTACTGGTACTTTTTATTATAATTTTAACCATAATTTCCCCTTTATTGCCAACAACAACTAAAACAGTAAGATACAGAGTGTTAAAAGACAAGCACCTTTAAATCTCCTTTAGGGATCCTGCCACTCCAGGAAGGGTCTTTGCCCTAAGTGGTAACTGTTACTATCACTTTGGTGTTGAGAGATTTTCATCTAAACATTTGTGGCAGAGATTATCCTTATACAGGAATATTGATGAATATGCCTTGAGTGTTTCTCAAGGATATGTTTTTTATTCGTGAAATCGCTAGGCAAATGATAAGCATATTTCAAATACCCATTCTTCCACACACGAAAAACGTCTGTTCCAATTTAATCAATCCACAAAATACTTAGAAAATGATCTATTTTCCCATGTTCTCGCCAACACCAAGTATCTACTTTTTATCCTTACTTTGCCAATTAACTGTCTCCCCTTCCACTACTGCCATCAAAAATATCTGTATACCACTTTATTTGCACTTCTCTGTTAAAAACGAAACTGCCTTTTATTTGCATTTCTCCTTTAAAAGAGAAATTCCATTAAAAGTGAAACGAGTTTTTCGTAACTTTCCTTGCTATTAGAATGCCTCCTTTGGTGAATTATGTCTTTGTATTCTTCTATTTTATTTTTGAGACAGTCTCACTATACTGCCCTCAATAGAGTGCCATGGCGGCACAGCTCACAGCAGCCTCAAACTCTTGGACTTAAGTGATTCTCTTGCCTCAGCCTCCCAAGTAGGTGGGACTACAGGCCGCCCACCTCAACACCTCGCTATATTGTTGTTGTTGTTGTAATGGTCATTGTTGTTTGGCAGGCCCGGGCTGGGTTCCAGCCTGCCAGGTCTGATGTATGTGGCCGGCGCTCTAGCCACTGAGCTATAGGCACTGAGCCAGTATTCTTAAACCATGTTTATAGGCATCTATTGTGTTGTTCATATTGATGTATAGACATTATTTATACATTGTGGATATGAATCTGTTACTTTCCATATTGTAAAAAATTTCTTACCCTTTGTTACATGCTTTCAAACTTAAACTAAAATTTCAGTTTCTCACATAATAATGCTACCCCTATGGTACAGTTATAAAAACATTTTATATTTATATTTGTTCTACCTTATTCTTTTATTAAATCATAAACACATAGATCATGTATACATTAATGCATTTATGGGGTACAATGTGCTGATTTCATATACAAGTGGGAATGCTTACATCACACTAGTAAATATATCCCTCACCTCATTTTCTCAGTTTTTGTGTTAAGTCATTTATACTCTATACTTAATAGATCCTACATGTACCCTTGCAATATACACCACAGGTGTGGTCCCATTTTTGATTTTATAATTATGTCTTTAACCAGATTTTGTGTGTGTGAATGTTGTGAGACAATGATCTGCTTCAGTTTTGTTTTCCAGATGAATTTAAGGTCAGCTTTTTAGATTCCATAAAGAGTCTGTTAGGATTAGGGTCAGTATTGCACTATGTTGAGTGATTATGTTGGAGAGAATTGCCATCCTTACGTCATTTATCCAGCCTGTTCCATCCCCATCACCCGTTCCCAGAACACTATAGTCTTCCCTGGGTAAACTTTCTGTTTTCTGGGGATAAATATTATTAAGTTATCAAATTCATCCCTGGCTGGTCCTTTTTGTTTGTTTATTTGGTTCGTTTTGAGTTTTTTGCATGTACCAATACAAACCATCAGCCCTCTTTAAAAATACTTCCAGAATCTGTTCACATTTCGTCAACCTCAATCTCACCCTGAATCCCAACGAGATTCCCTGTTTCCACCACTAATAACATTTGTTGAGTCATTTCTCAAAATAGTTGTTGAAGTGGCCCTATTAGAGTAGGACTTTGAGCTTGCCACTCCTCTGCTCACAGAGAGCCTCCTCCAGGCTCTACACCCAGGCTGGGCTGGGCACCTGCCCTCCCCTCTCACTGAGCTTCAGCTCACTCATCAACAGGTAACCCATACCCTGCACTCTCCCTCCAGACAGCTGATGTTCTTGCCACAACATAAGCTTCCAGATGAGGACTTTGATGAACATTCTATTTAAGTAGCAGCCACACGCTGCCCATAGACCCCACCAAACCATCTTTACTGCTGGCTTTTCTTCCACATTACCTATAACCATATGACATACTGTTGATTTTTACTTCATTGTTTAATGCCTGCCACTCCCCCACTGCAGGAATTATTTTTTCTTGTGTTGTCTTCAGTATCCAGTAAACAGCCTAGCATACAGCATGAGCTCAATAAATATTTGTTGAATAAACAAATATTGAGCATTTACATTTAGAGACATACTGTGTCTCTAAATATAGTCATTTTGGTCTTTCTGCAAAGTTTTTAGGGTTTTTGTACACGTTCACGTTCACATGCTTCTATTTGAAGGGGATGTGTCTTCAACCAGAGTTTAAATTGTTTATTAATAGGGCATAGAAAAGCTATTGGTTTTTGAATATAGATTTTTGATTTGGCCATCTTCCTAAAAACATTAATTACTTCTCTTATCAATTTCGAGGTTGGCAAATGATGCTAATTTTTCATTTTTCTAACATTACTATTCCTTCCTTATTGTTCTTTTTTATTGCAGCTTCCATTAAAATGGTGGCAGTGCACAACTGTTCTTATTCCAGGTCCTCACAGGAGTGACTTTTATGTCCTACCCTTAAATATGATGATTCCTATATTTTTGCAGTAGATAGTCTTTTAAGGAGTTAAAGAAATTTCCTCTGAAAAGTTTAGTAAGTATTTTATCAGAAACGATAGTACTTGATTAATTGCTTTGGGGGCATCAGTTGAGATAATCATGTCTTTCTTTAATCCTTTAATAAATAACATAGTGTAGCTGGGCATTGTGGCAGGCGTCTGTAGTCCCAGCTACTCGGGAGGCTGAGGCAAGAAAATCGCCTAAGCCCAGGAGTTAGAGGTTGCTATGAGCTGTGTGACGCCACGGCACTCCACCGAGGGCGATAAAAAGTGAGACTCTGTCTCTACACATAAATAAATAAATAAATAAATAAATAAATAAATAAAGTAGTGATACACATGAATAGGTGTCCTAATGTGAAACCATTCATGCATTCCAAGGATGGATGATGGTTAACCTTGAAGTATTCCTTTTTTTAAATGCCCTATGCAGTAGTCAATGCATGTATATGTACAGATGACAGATATGTGTCATATAGTTAGATTGTGAAGCATTCTAATAAAATAATTTTAAAAATCTGTCTCTTAAGAACTAATACCATTGCAACATCTAATTTGGGGCTTCTATCATGCCCCTGTCTCTCCCTACTGTCCTGAATTTTGTATCTATCACTCCTTTTTTATCTGTTAATAGACTCATACACACACACACACACACAACACTCTTTACACTCAGTACAAACAAACAGACCTGAACAAAGATTTCAGATTTTCCAATCTGGTTTTGTAGGACCCAGTTCAACAAAGATGAAGGTCTTTGAGGATCACAAGGGCAGAATACATAGGACCAAGGAGAAACCATTCTGTTCAGTGACCAGACATACTTACTTAGTTTTAATTATCTCTTTTAAATCTTTTCTTAGAAAGTCAATGATCTTCCATGGAGGAAGTTGCTATTTATTATTCAGAGGTGGGTAATTCAAAGTGAAACTTTAGTCAGTTTTCTTTCTTCTCTCTCTCTTTGATCTGTGAATTGGCTCCAACCTTGTGTGTGACAAGAGGCAAAACTCTGGCTCCCTGCCAATTCTTTTATCCATATACCAGGGCAAAGGTCTTTAAAATACACCCAGGGAAGTTTTATAGACATTATATGAGCTCTACATATGTCAGCTTAGAGAGAATATTGTTCCAGGATATTTAAAAATCACCACAGATGTTCCTTTCAGAGGAGAACCAAGATGAAGTGGCAAAAAAAAAAAAAAAAATTAAATAACATACTTACAAGAATTACACACAAATCTAGAGAATTACTAATTAATCTCTAAGTGCTCTGGAAGCCATGCCTTGGCAGAATACTATAAAAGAAAATTATTTGATCCTTAGGACAGAATTTAATTGAAGAAGAGAGCTATGTAATTTAATATATTTCAATATGTGTTTGCATTCATATGGCCAAAGGAAGGTTCTCCAAGTCATTCATTTGCAAGGCTGAAATCAATTTTGAAATCAATTAAAACAATTTTTTTTAATTTAGTTATGTTTCTTTTTTGGGAGCAGGTAATGATTGCGATCATGGTTGCCTAACCCTGTAAACCTACATAAAGCTGTTGAATTGACTTTTTGGATTTTACAATATGTAAATTAAAAAATATTTTTTAAATTTAGTTGTGTTTCCTTTGTGGGAGAGGGAATGATTGCGATCATGGTTGCCTAACCCTATAAACCTACATAAAGTTGTTGAATTGACTTTATGGATTTTACAATATGTAAATTATACTAAATAAAACTCTCAGGAAAAAAAGTCATTCTATTTCTCTATATATAGTATGTTTCAACATCTCACCAATGGTACACTGGAATAGTATGTTTAGAGGTGTAGTTCACAGTGAAAATTGGGCCTGATTCTAGCACATAGCCAGTAGCACGGGTTTGCTAAGAGCTATTTGGGGAATTACTACTCAACAACTGTGTGGCACTGGAGTTCACTGTCAGTTTCTCCCAACTCAGCACAATTCCTTTGTTCTTCTGAGTCCTACTCAGCAGTAATTCACAAGGTGCTAAAATGGATTCTCAACCTGAAGATGGAAAATGACGAAAATGCAGTTAAAACTATCAGACAACACAGCTTAAGGCATTGCAAACTAATTGCAGGTATATTAAATATATAAAAATTTATGTATATATGTGCAAAAATCATCAGAATTGTAAATTGAGTATTGCCTGGACAGTTAAGCCCTTTAATTGTACAAAAGAACAAAGTCATCAGTAAGCCAATAGAAAAATATCAAATCCTCACAGGAGGCAAAGGATGGAAACAAAGATGGGAATTTAAAAAGACAACTGTAATGGCCAAGTAGAAAAAAAAATTGCTGATGACTAAAACTGGTCTCAATACACAAAGATTTATGCTTCCACCTTCAATGTATTGGAAAATGAAACAACAACAAAACCTGATTATGGGTTTACTAATTTATGCCATGTTCAACACTAGTGGCTGACCAAAGAAGCTAACACCTGGAAAAAATTTTCAGGGTGGAAAGACCCTCCATATAACCACCTCTGTTGGATGCCTTCTACAGTCTTCATGACAAAATGACTTGTCTTCTACCTGTTGATTTTACCACCCAGCATTATTTTGATTTTGGCATCCAACCCTTTCAGAAAAGGGGAATAGCAATTTCTAGAACTGTGCAGTATACAACCTACACAATTACACATGTGGCCCTCTCTTGCCTTTCATGAGACAACCAAGATGAACCATGCTCTGCAAGAGGGCATGTCATGTGACCCAAACTAGGCCAATCAGATGGCTCCACCTAAATTGCAACTATAATGTGTCTTGAGTAACGCGTTCAACCCAAAGACAGTGTCCAGAAGAAAGCTCATTCCGTTCTTCTAGCTAAGTCCCAGAAGCTGTCCTCATTTCTGATTTAAGACCTAGCTCTTCAGCTTTTTCTATACTCTGTGGACTATTTGAACTCCAGCCAAAAATGTGTATTTTAATTATCTGAAGACAGTTTCTGTTGCTGGGCCCCTAAGAACTATGGCTGACCAGTTTCTGCTCCATGATGGGAACTCTCCATTTCTCCATGAATCTTGTTTTTTTGAGCAATTCTGGCTTTAAAATATGGCTCTATCATACTGAACTGGTATTTGTCTTCCAGAAGCCTCTGAGCCATAGTCCTGACCTCTTTTCCTAAGGCTATTAACCAAATTGAATCCTGTTCCCATGTAATGTATCTCTACATTTTTAAAGATTAGTTCTGTGCTCACACTGCACAAATTTGTTTACATCTCTCCTATTTCTTCAGCTATTCTTTTTTTAACATGTCATATCTTACGCAGATATTCCCTTTAGGCTCCTTAACTTTGCATGAAGGAAATGTATCTATGGCCACAATTATAGCCTAAACTTTAACAAACATCTCACCAGGTATATTCTTGGTCACGATTGGGGCTGAGTGAATGCAAAAGATGTCCAACCCCCCCACCTGGGAATGCAGCACAAATTAGCACTGAGCTGTGGGGCCAGGCACAGTGGCTCATGCCTATAATCCTAGCACTCTGGGAGGCCAAGGCAGGAGGTTCCCTGGAGCTCAAGAGTTTAAGACCAGCCTGAGCAAGAGTGAGACCCCATCTCTACTAAAAAATAGAAAAAGAAATTAGCTGGACATCTTGGTGGGTGCCTGCAGTCCCAGTTACTTGGGAGGAGGCAGGAGGATCACTTGGACCCAAGAGTTTGAGGTTGCTGTGAGCTAGGCTGATGGCACTGCATTCTAGCCTAGGCAACAGAGTGAGACTCTGTCTCCAAAAATAAAAACAAACAAACAAAAAAAAAAAATGAGCTGTGGACAGCTTTAGGGAGTTTATATATAAGACTTTTTACATAAGACTCCAGCACTTTGTTCAAACAATTTATAAATATGCCTTGTCCTCATCAATCCAAGGTGATTATTTCTGCATTAATTCATCAAACTAGTTACTTTGTGTACAAGACTTTCTAACCAGTGCAATGTACCCCGTGATTGCATTAAGGCACACAGCTATGATTTAATAAAAATAAATAAATAAATAAATAAATAAATAAATAAATAAATAAATAAATAAATAAAAGAGGAATTCTGGTGTCCCTTCTTTGCATTTGCTGAGATTCCTGACTGACTGCATACTTTCCAGGCTAACTTAAGGACCACCAATTTCTACAATTCTTTATGGCAGTTAAGATGGTAAATACCTTTAGCTCATAGCACCCAAATCCCATGCCTGAGGCAGTGGACAAAGTGACTCATGTGTAACTTGATGATTCCTGTCCTGCACACCTGGTTTCCTATGCTAAAAAGACCTTAAGAGTGTCAGTGTGGCGTGAGTGGCCTCGCCTCTGAAGTCAACCTAACGCAAATAGTTTCTGCCTATCCTATGCCATTTATAGTCTATGAATTTCAGTTAATGTTTTAGCTTTTTTGTGCTTAGGTACTCAGGGAGTTACAAAAGGCCATACTTATAAAAGTCAAGTCAATAATCTTGGTAAACATCAATAAAACTAAAACATCAACCTGGGAAAAATGAAACAATAGGTACTCTGGAGATTCTCTGTGAATTATAGCAAGAAACTTTTCTATGTTAACTACTGGTGACACATTTATTCAAGCAGCCTTGACTTGTTCTGGTACATTCAGGATGATTTTGTTTTCTAAAAGCTGTTGCTGACCATTCTCCCACTTCATACCAGCCTGAGTTTAGGCCCCATCCAGTCCACAACCCTGTTTGTGTTCAGCCTCCGCCTCTGCACCTCCTGTACACAAAGGGGGTGATTCTGGCTCCTCTTTCCCATCTGTTTGCGAGGCTATGTGGGCACCAGACTCAGGGAAAGACTTGCAAGGGAACTGCTATTCACTGCCTCCCAAAGCCACATTTCCATTTGCAGCAGGCCCTCTGAGTTAGTATGTCCTCAGCTTTGTGAGGCATGCTCAGCTTCATCTGGCAGAGGGCACAACCCACCCTGGGTTCCTGCAGGGTAGGGATGAGGTAACAGACAAAACTCAGGACTAGCACCCAAGACTTTTGGGTTCTAATCTCAAAGGGGAGACTCTCTAGGAGTATTATCTCACACAACATACAGAACTTTACCAGGCCTCAGATTTTTAATCAGTACGACACAGGGGATGAACTAGATGACCCTTGCCTAACCCTCTGGATTCAAATGCCATGATCCACCAGCGTCTTTCCAAAAAACCAAGAGAAAGTGAAATTGCACCTAGTTCTCATTGCCCATGCATGGATTTCATTATCAAAATACTAACAGGCTCAAAGACTCCACAAAAGAGAGATTTTTCCTTCCTGTGTATGTTTGAAAACTATCATTTCATAAAATCATAAATCTATTTCATGGAGGCTTTGTCACATGTCACTGAACTACTCTGGACTAGTTTTTTGTTTTTGTTTTTTTTTAATTTTAGATTACTACGAGGGTACAAACAATTAGGTTACAATGTTTGCATTTGTTAGGTGAGGTCCCGGTTGTAGTGGTGTGCCATAAGCCCTTGCATTGTGCCCATTAGCTGGGAGCCCACTCATCCCCCTCTGTCCGTGCTGGACTAGTTTGCAGAACTCCCTTCTCTCTGTTTCCTGTCCGGGTGGGTCCTAAGAGGCCTTCCTGTCTCAGATCTGGCAGCAACAGGGAGGAGCAAAGCTGCAGCCACTCGATGGCTCACACACACTACCCTTTACCTGCTGGCTCATTTCGCGGGAGTGGGGCCATGTGTGGGACCAAAGTTGTGCCACCTCCCCCTGGATCCTCCTTCAGTTGCTCTAACTCTTGGGACTAGTGTGTGTTTATCTTCACAAGGAAGGGCCCTACTTCTCCCAGGAGACTCAGACTGCTGGGGTCGGGGGTGATGAGAGGGCTCAGTGCACTCTGGTGGCTTCCTCCTTGTCCTTGTTCACCTCTGCCCCATGTCACTCTTCCATCCCTTCTGCCTGCCCTGACGTCCTCAAAGGCTACAAAAGCTGAAGGCGTACAGAGGCTGCTTAACCAGTTCCCACAACCCCTGAAGTTCAAGTTGATATCTAAACCTCCCAGTGGTTCTGCTCCTATTGAATGTACAATTCTTTAAATAACTTTTAAGGGAGTGTGATCTGCTCCCATTTAAGACATTGTACACGTGTTATTGACAGATCAGTCGAACTCTTAGAAAGAGGTCATGAAAATCTACCTCCTCATTTTAAGTATGAAGAAACTGAAGATTTGGGTATTGAGGACACACTGGGAGCCAAAGTGGAGGCCAGAACACAGCAGGTGCACACTCCCAGGCCTGTGAGTTCCACAGAAGACCACCCATGGGGAAAATTCAGAGTTCGGTAGAACCTATTCTAACATCATGTAAAAACGCTCTGCTATTTCACAAGCATTCAAGCACTTGTGAGGCGAACGGTGATTCCCAAGCATTCGGTCCAGGTCTAGAAGGAGATTAGGGAGGCAATGTGGTCCTCGAGGTGTGGGACCAGAAATATTCAGTCTCTCCCCTAAAATACATTGCTGAGTTATTTATTCACTGAAAAAATGTTTGCTGAGCACCTGCTGTGTGGAGACACTGTCCTATGTGGGGGAAGCATGAGGACGCTGACAAGAGCTATGAATAAAATCCCTGCCCTCGTGGACTCTTGAGGTAGATAAAAATAGACATGTAAAAAGATATATTTTATATTCATAGAGATCATTTCCCTATAGAAAAATAACAGTGGCGGGGGAGGGTACAGGATGTATTCCAGGTGGGGACATTTAGTGCTAAGGTGAGGAAGGCCTGTTTGGGGAGGTGACATTTGCATAGCACCTGAGGCAGCGAGGAAGTCGGCCCTGAGGACTGCTGGGAGAAGACAGAGCCACAGAGAGAACCACATGAGAAACACCTGAGGAGCTTCTTATAGGCAATGACCAATTCCATCCTGAGAGAGAAGGGCAGATTACCTTTCTCAGGTCAGAGTCTTAGATTTGACTTTGAATGTTTTATAGAAAATCATTGAAGAATAATGAGCAGAAGAGAGTGATCTAATTTACCTTTTACAAAGCTCCACTCTGGGCTGCAGAAGAGACAGACAGAGCCATGGGTGGCCCATGGGCCAGGGTTTCAGTTGTGAAGAAGGTGAGATATAATTGGATCCCCAATATACCTTGAAGATACTGCAGAACTTAAAGGTGGACTGTATGTGAAGTGTGAGAAAAAGAGCCATCCAGGGGGACTCTTGGGTTTGGGCCTGACCTGCTGACTGCCTGGGAAAACCATTATCAGAGATGGGGACAGGTGTGGGTGTGAGCTCATTGGAGAACTCTACGTTTGAATATGTTAAGATCCATAATGCCTTTCAGACATCCAAGTACAACTATCAAGTAAGTGGTGGGGTGTACTCATGGGGCCATATTCATAGGACCTTTGCAGATCTTCACGGAACATATGATTTCTTGGCGTCTGCATTTTCTGGACACACGAGCTAAGATCATAAAGGAATATTTGCTGTGGGCCTGTGTAGCAAGTAGAGGCTGACAACTCAGCTCAACACAGGAAAAAAATATAATCAGCCCTCCGGTTCTTTGTTGGCTTTCCTCTCCTTAGCTATGGGAGGTACACATATAGCAAAATGAATGAAATCTTCAGACACCCTGGCAAGTGAATACAAATACCCTCTTCCTCCTCTCCACATATCCAAATCTTACTAGTCTTTAAAGACAACTGAAGTTTCACAACAGATGTCAAAAATCACCTCCTCCAGAAAGAACTGTCCACTTTAATGTCTTAGCTCATATCCATCCAGTGCCTAGAGTGGGTGCTTTGTCACTGAGCACATAATGATTCCTGGATGGCTACATAGCTGTTATTCTTGCCTCTTCCTCTAAATGATTCCTGGATGTCTACATAGGTATTATTCTTGCCTCTTAACAACTACCTTGGTTAATTATAACTCAGCAGGTGCCATAGGACAGATTCTCTCATATCATCCACTTTGAAAAGGACTGGGGAGATAGTCACCAAATCTGTTTCTCTTTCCCCTTGGTCACACAGTGAGCCCCAGTCTCCTTTGCAGTCTGTCCAACTGTTCATTAGACAAGGGGCCAAGGAAAAATGGATAGAAGTCAAGTACAATATCTCCAGGCCTGCCTCAGGAGAATCTCCCAAATTATCATCCTCTCTCTTTCCTGTTGTCTTCTAATCAGATGTTGACATCCAGAAAGACACAGGTTGAAAACGGCAGATTTCACATCACTCTGGGTCCCTGAATGACTGTCTGGAGCACAGTGTAAGTCAGCAGTTGGACTTTTCCTGAGTGTGATGTAAGTTTACAACATTAACCTACTAAGATTTAGGGGCTTATCTGTTGTAGCAGCTAGCACTTACTTTAACTTACATCTTATGCCTAACAGAGGCTTACAAAGCCCTTATTTCAAGGCTGCTGGAGCCTGTGCAATCAACTGCTGTTTGTACCAAGCAGGTAAAATGTTTGCTCAGGTCATGTAGCTAGTAAGTGTTAGCCACGGAACTGATGCCAAAACCTATGTCTTAACCACTACCTTGGACTGCATCTCCAATATCACGATAATTAGTATTGTGACTGCAAGAGCATTATTACAACTTTAAGCAGTAAGAGAATAGATATGAGCACGCACGCACGCATGCACACGCGTGCACGCGCCAGCACACATACACCCTTTCCAATATAAATTTTTTTTTCCATTGTCATTTGTGTGTGAATTTTTGTGTAACCTAAGGTACAAAGACTTAGGTTACACTGATTGTATTTGTTAGGTTAACTCCCTCTTGTAATTGTGTCCCACTCCCAAGAGGTGTGCCTACACTATGACCCCTCTATTCCCCTCCCTCTTCCCCTCTCCCCATTCCATATTTTCCTATCCCACCTTGTATTAGATCATCTACTAACTTCATATTAGAATTGAGTACATTGGATTCTTGCTTCTCCATTCTTGTGATGCTTTACTAAGCAGAATGTGTTCCAACTTGATCCAGGTTAATACAACAGGTGCAAAGTCTCCATTTCTTTTAATGGGCGAATAGTTCTCCATGGTATACATATACTGCAGCTTGTTAATCCATTCCTGGGTTGGTGGGCATTTAGGCTGTTTCCACATTTTGGCGATTGTAAATAGAGCTGCAATAAACAG